>WYDI02016952.1:0-13049 GCA_009867235.2 Psittacus erithacus
GGCTGAAAGTCAAAAGCACAGCACTGCACCAGCTACTAAGAAGGAGAAAAATGGCTGCTACTGCTGAACCCAGGACATAATAAAACCACAAGAGGAAATATAATTACCAAGGACTATCTGGATGGTTATGTCAGAAAGACCAAAGGATTGTCATTTTCTATCTCCTCGCAGAGACAGGAGGTGACTCCTCCAGTCACCTTCTTGTGGCAACTTGACCCAGCTCATTTCACTTCATCTTCAAGGCTTTGGTCCTGTTCTTCTAATAAGGAAAGAAAAAAAGGTTTGCCTGGAGCCTGACAAGTACCACACTTTATGTAGCTTTAACACTTGATGTTCAATCATGTGCAAAACCTGCCTCCTGACAGAGCACTTGGAGGCTTTGCCAGCTTTGGTTGGAAGCCACAAGGATTTGGCATCAAACCTGGATCTCAAAATTTGTCATTTTATCCTCCTTTATTTTATAAGAAAATGCTCATTTTATACAAGTTATTGTCTGTCATAATGCAGTTAGATACAGAAAAGAGTTGTCTTCAGTGGAGGTATTCAGGAACACCCTTTTGGAAATCCTGCACAAAGATATTGGGTTTCTCTGCAGTTAGGAACAGGGACGATAAGGGACAATATACAATTTTTCCTGTAAAAATCTTTAAATGTCATTATTAGCTGTCACTGTTCTGAGCTTCTCTTATTCCTACACATCAAGGTATTCTTTCTGACAGCATGTTTAACTCTAAGAAGCTGTGCATACAATCTCTTTATGTTGCATTGAAAGTAATTACTGGGTATATAATGAATTCTCCTTTATGTCTCTAAGCAGATGGGTTCCTATTATCAGGGATTCAGAACAAACTGATTGTGTTAAGATGCTGTGTCACATCTAATTCCAAGAGTCAATAAAGAAAATAACCTCATTTATTAATGATCAGGCAAAGTAAGAGAAATTTATTATCTCATACTTGTTTTCTGTACCTGGCTTTTACTCAACAAAAATGAAGGTGAGATTACATTGATCTGAAAGCTGGTAGGGAAAGGACATGCAATTTAAAATGAGCTTATGCTTGGTTGTCAGTCTTCTTTGGAGCTCATAGAGCCAGCAATTCAAGAACAGAAAGAATATAAAACATTCAAAAGCCATCACTGATTTATTTACCTAATTCTGACTATAAAGCATATGTTGACAATGATTTATGTCTACTATGGTCCAAATTTATGCCTGGTAAAATTTAACTAATTTTGGTAGAGTTGCAATAGCAATGTATACAACTCCATGGCTTTTCTTCTGGGAATATTTTAGCACAGTTTTATGAGTATCAATTGATGAGTGGTTATACTGATACTTATCGACTGATTGGGGTAGTACTCTGCAGAGTTGACAGGTAGGAGGAAGGTAAGTAGCTTTGGCAGCTTTCTCTTCCAAACACAATCCTCGGCTCCCTGGAAATGACACAACTTTAGACAAAGCAATTTAAAGATCAGTCTAGTTGAACTGATGCAATCTGCTAATGCATGTACATTTAAATTAGCTAAACTGACACAGGCAACATTACAATCGATTTGAGTGTGTCTACATTAGGCTTAGCCTTAGTTCAAGATAGATCTAAGTTAAAATAAGATCAATTGTAGTTAAAATGCTGCAGCTTTCCAGTGTGGACAAAGCCTACACCCACCTTGAAGTCGGCAGCACTCTAAAAACTTGAGGAAGACTATATTAGCTCATTTTAAATTTTTCTCCTTGGTAAGTTTAGTTGTTCGATTGAAGCACAATGTTGTGATCATTTGTGTGATCCAAGAAACCTTTTAAAAGCAGAATCCTAAAAGTTGGATTCAAAAATCTGTATTCAGACTTAATGGTCTGATTTTCAAACAATGAACACTCCCTGCGTGACCTAATTAGTACTCCGGGTGCTCAGCAATTATAAAAAATCCAAACAACCCTAAAACCACATCACTTATTTAGGGGCTTAGCTTTGCATTTAAGGGGCTATACTTTGTTCTGTTTTTAGAAGTTTTTGTATGCAGGATTTGTTCCATTTTCTGCGTTCTGCATTGTGATTCCTTTACATATGACCACACTTCCATTTTACAGCAACAATTTTAACAACTTTTAAGAAAAGAGTTCTAAATATATTCTCCAAGTTTTATTTCTTTTGACATTTGATACACATGGAAGCTAAACAATACACAGTTTAGCAAGCTGTATATTTCTGTACACCCATTCTCAGCTGCAGTCATCACTTTGCTGACAACCATCTGTGTCAACCTGCTTCTTCCTTCCCATTTTGCTCAGCTGAAATGAAAATAAATTGACAGAAACAACTTCTGCAGGGAAAGTGCAAAAAAAGTTAATAGAGTGGTGGAGCATATCTCGGCATCTGCAAGCCCAGTTTTTTCTATGTTAAGTTTTATTTGTATTCAAAATTAAAATGCTATTTATTTCAAATCAAAGAAGGAAAAGCAAGCACAGCTTGTTTGCTTACAAAGCAAAAAGCTATTGCCAGCCCAAGTGGTCCAATAGAACACAGTGTCTTGATTGTTGAGCAGCACAAGGTGAAGACTGTTGAGAGGAGTGGAGGATGCCATGGCCAGTCTCCCAGTCTGGCACTAGAAAAGGGCTTGGGGAATGAAACCAGCTTAAGAAATGTCTCATTTCCTTTCTGCACAGTCTGCCCTCTCAGACTACGTTCTTCTTAGCCTACTCTCACCTTCTGTTTAAGGTTCCCTTGTAAGGCAATTTTTCTGTGAAGTCAGGGTTTGGAGAAAAGGGAGCAAGAAGTGCTGCCTTGAGGCTTGAATTCAAGCCAGACTTGTTGGAATGTGGGCTGGGTTTCAGAGGTGTTTTCCAAAGACAGCTGAAATATGATTTTGTGACTTGGAGAGTCATATATTATCCAGCAATCCTTATAATTAGGTTTTAAGATGACTTACAGTTCCTATTACAAATATTTTTCAAACCTGTTGTTATTATTATTATAGTCTAAACCTGTGAATCTCTTCAGTTTGAATCAGAGATACCATGGAAATAATCTTGCATAGCAGTGTTAGTGAAGACTGTCAGAAGGTGTTTGCATGAAAGAACAGAACTAAGGTTCCACAGGACTCTCACTTTTAAGTTGCCCAAATTCTGTAATCTAGAACTGTAAATTCAATACTTTTTCTTTTCAATAAGCATACACATTAATACGTAGGATGAAGTTCTGCTCCTACTTAATTCAGTGAGAGTTTTGCCAGTGATTTCAGAGAATCAGAATTTGACATATTCTCATGCTTCTCTTCCTCTTACACCCATACTGCAAGACTACACCCCTGCACCGTCTATCTGAAATATTCTTGCCAGTCTATCAGAGCCTTGTCAAACCTCTGTCAAACCTCTTAGCAGTGTTTAGTCACTGTTTCACAGTCCGCAGCACTGATTTTTCTCTTTCCATCACAAACAGGCATTATGCACAGAAATTACATTAGTCCAAATCAGACATATTCAGCACCAATTCTGAAATGATTAGGCTCTGTTATAGTCATACAAATAAAACCAAGTTTTATGATTATCACAGATTTCTGAAATGCGCTAAAGTTGTTCTTTCTGCCTGAGAAAACTTAATCTTATTGAAGATATAAAAACCATGGTCTGAGGACACTATACTACAGTCCTACTTGTCCGTCTGAAGGTCTCTTAACCAGTTTTGTTTAAATTTTAGAATTGGTGATAAGAAAAACCCTGAGAAGTTTCAACAGAATGAGTCATGAACAACTAAAGAAATCTGTGCATTAGAGTGTAGATTTATCTCACGCAGCTACCATTAAGCTAATAAGACATGGCAGACCTTAATACAGCTATAATTCACAGAGGTCAAATGGCAGATGCATGTAAGCTCACTGCCAGCTCCAGCATTTTGTCAAAAGACAGAATAACCGTCCAAATCTGCGTCAGGCTTTATGGGACAAGACTCAGACCCAGTATAAACATAATTAAAAAGTGAAAGGAAAAAATTGGAATGAAACCACTGAGCAGATCTCCATCTATCTGCAAACAGCTATAAATTTCATTTTAACTTTATACATTGAGGAGTTTAATGCATTGAGTCAGACTAGGAGTTTTGCTGGTAACCCTCTACAACTTTTTACACCTTTTCATCCTCTTTGTATTCACAGTATTCATGCCATTTCTAAGTAAAAGAAACAACTAACCAACACAAAATCTGCATGGCAAAAATGAGAAAGACCTCTTTACAAATGGTTGCAAAGACATATATGGAAGCATAGATGTCACCAGCACAACCTCACCCTAAAATACCTTGGGTCAAATTGTAGGAGAAGCTCCATATAATGCAACTTTAGTAGAAACTATAGTCACTCTGCAGCTGTCATTGATATTCTTACTGGTTTTATACCTAGATATGGATTTAATGCAGGAAAAGAAATGGGGTAGTTCACTCGCCATTAGCATTAGTAGGTAAAAGACTGGGTTACATGGCAAAGTACTGTCTGCAGAGTCCTGTTCCATCCTTTGAACTTCAGGATTTGCTAAAGGCCTCAGTTCCAGTGTGGCTTTTACAGGACTGGGTACTATATAAGCAAGTAAAGTAATAAAAGTCACTCTTTCCTGAAGAGTGATAGAAAGGAGCCAGTACTAGTCTCACTTTTGACTATGGAACCGGATTGTGAATAGATGATGCTATTTAGGAATGAGTCCAACACATATAAACAAATTGTCACAAGCAACAGACACTTTGACTGAAAGGCTTGGTTGCGCTTTCACCCAGGAAGTCTAAAACAAAGATCTTCAGCAATCAAATATAGAATCAGTGTTTAGTCAGTTGGCAGAACTTCAAGTATCAACTGGCTAATGAATATCAATAAACAATTATATGGGATGCCAACAGTCTACAGCTCAACTTTTGTTACTCACCTTTTTACCGTCCTTATATTATAAATTCATGCAGTATGAGAGTTAACTGTAAATATTAAAGAAACCCATAATACTAGAGGCAAATTTTAAAATACCAAGGAAATTTGGTTTGGATTTTCTTTCATCATTGAAGAGTTTGCTTGCAGTATTATTCAGCACAGTAAATTTGTATAGTTAATATACTTTAAACTCTATTTATTTCATGTGTTATATTTTTGCTGCTAAAAATAGCCCCATTACTTCATGGCAAGCCTTTAAGAACTTCCATATCATGATTGCTGTGAGGGAAATCCCTGCTGTGGTATTTTGTGTGAAGCACATCTGGTTCACGTTTTTCTGGCATTCTGAAAAGATAACATCATAAGGGGGCTGAAAATGCACATGGCAGTGAAAATGCATTAAGATGACATTTACATAATTATTTCAAGAGTATTCTCGGAAGCAAAACTGCAGGAAGGAAAGCAGGTCAAATGTTTAAAATATTGGAAGGGTAAAAAGGTCAGAACAGTTCTGCGCAGGTGGACTGTAATCCAGCAAAACATTTAAAACATATGCTGGAGAGGAAGTCACTTGCTGCTGAGAGCTTCAAAGAGCAGCTCCAAAGTACATCACTTCACCGCACTCTCATACAGCCTCTTGCCATAAAATAATTATGGAAAAACCTCAGAGGAAAATCTTTCATGTATTTCTTCTACTTTTCCTTTCTCCTGGACTTTCTCATAAAGTGATACCGTGATCTATCAACATAAATGATTTTGGAGGATGTGGGAGGGTTTTTTTGCTGAAAATGTATGTTTGAAAAAACCAAGTTTATCCATCAAGAACTGCTCATTGTTTTTCTCAGCCATTGAAACTTGGTATCATAAATGTTGCTTGCTAATTCTTTAATTAGGTAACTAAGCCTTCTGCTTGAAATTAAAATATTGGAAGAGCTCTACAGGGGACCTCCTCAGTCATTAATGTTTATTTTGAAATACCTTAGAAAAACAATGAGTTAATGTCGTGCTTGAATTTCAGAGAATAAATATGATGCCGAGGCAGCTGTAAACCTTTTAGCTATCACAGGCAAAACATTGGAGTAGCCAGTATAAATGTCTCTTAATAAGCAATAAAGGAGGGCAATTTACAATGACAATCAAATTAGCATTAAGTATTTTGGTATATACTTGAGCACATTACTTGTTGTGTTAACATCAGTGTGATGTAGTGACTTACAAAAGACATTTGACGTGACATCAAACAACACTTAAGAAATTAGAGAGGAGCAGAATCAGTATTCACAGCAGCTAGTTTAAAAATACTCAGTTGTTCAGCCTCAAAATTGAACTGTAAACAGGCACTTTCTGAGCAGGCAGGTCTTACAATCTGGAGGGTATAGACTCTTGACCTGTGCTATTTAACCGTTTTTGTTCAATTTGGTGTCATGGATTCAAACAGAATCTGGGGTGAAACATTGCTATTCCCTTGCTGTTCAAGGCAAATGAGCAGTTAAGCTGTGATTGTATCAGGATTGACGGTTTCCCGTAGGACCATCCACAGTGCATAAGATAGATACAGATGCTGAAAGTGGAAAGTGGACAAATTCAGAGTGAATTGTGGCCATGCAGTATGACTGCAGACATGAGGCAGGAGAGATGGTTCCTTCCAAGGCTGAATCTCATGGTAGCCCATTCAAGCCATACTGAGTTTTTTCAAAGCATAATTAAAGGTTGTCCCAGAGCTGTCTCAAAGGCTTTCTAGCAGGCAAATAATAAGGATGCATAATGAATATGGATTTCATTTCAAAAGTATCATTGGAGATAGTCATATGAAGAAGGTAGGTTCTGCTGGTGATTCTTGCTTTAGAAGTGGTCTATCTATATTGCAAATGTGCTTTTATAAAGATGGAAGCTGTGGGTATAGATAATATAAAGTTGAAGCATTATAAAACACACACCAAGGAAAATGGTTTTTGTTTTATGAAGACAGTGGTTCCAAATCTATAACTTAAGCTTCAGTTAAGATGTGTTAAACCCATCAAAGTTGATATGGTTTAAAAGGCACTAAGTCAGTAAGACAGTTGGAAGAATTTCTACAAACAGTTCATTTTGAAATCAGGAAAAGTAGCAAAAGCCAATATTAAGAAAACATTTTTTTGTTACATGCATACTCTACACACTGGCTGCTGCAGTTGTTACCTGGGTGTTTAAATAATTTCAGGGACTTCTGTGAGATACTCTTTCACTAACACATTTAGTTTCTTTTTTTTTGTTATGAAAATTAAAGTACATGATCCTATGATAGTTATATAACAACATTATTTTTCATTTGATTATCTAATGCTCTCTAGTAACAGTCATTTTTTCATTATTCTGAATGGTGCATGCTGATTTCCTCTTAGAAACCCATTGCATGGGTTTCCACTTAGAGGCTGCTACTGCTTGCAGTGGTGACTCACCAAATGCACGCAGTGGAGTTATTTGCTCATACAGGAATCTAGGTCATTTCTCTAGCTTTTATAGAATTATTCTTCAGTTAAATCTTATTAATGGCTTTTAAATTGCACTATAGGTACCACATAATTCCAAACACATTTCATGCATGCCATCCCTCCCAGACATTATGTAATATATATAGTTTTGCTGATTAAGAGCACTGTCTGTCATACTTACTGCATTTTCTTATTTGCACAAAAAGCCACTTGCAAAATTTTTCTGCCCGTGTCATGTATTTTGGACCTAATTCAGCCATCTCATTTTAACCATCATTTCTCCATTAATGTACACAAATGTGACAACAAACAGTATATTGGTCACTTGGAGTTTGTTATCTGCTGCTTCTTGACTGGTATATTGTTAGCTTTAACTGGCTGATCAAAGGAAAGAAAGCACCTCCTGTAAATGTGTGGCAAAAATGCCTGAAAAGCAGACCAAAGTGTTAAGAAAGAGGTGATGTGGTGCTCATGCACCTAATGAGAAGGGATTGAGGATGATGATTTAAACAACATGCAGGCAGGTGGCTGAGGACTGGACTGGCTGGTGGGACTTCTAGCAGGCTTTGGGCTGCCACACTGACCCATGCATCTTGCAGCCAGCTCTCTAATCAGCTCTTCCTGAAAAGAGAAAGAACAAAGTCTAAGTGCTTCCTAGGATTATAAGGCCTTATACAACAACAATAGGTCTGAACTACTTTAAGTTATTATTCTAAATCTATGGTAATGTGGCTGGTCCCTTGGCTCTCATCCCCAGGAACTTCTACACAATTATTTTTGGTAGATGCATTTCTTCATTGCTCATGGTACATTGCCCAGCTCAGAGGTGCAGCAAAACAAAGCATCTGATTCAGCATAAATGCTTAATATTGAACAGCATCCAGTATACTTCAAAGGTCTAGACCAAATATCAAGTCAATACCATTTAGTTTAATGTACCATGCAAATCCACTTAGAGGAAAAATATTACAGAAAGGTTGAAGCACTTCCATCTCTTCACCTCCGTTGCTCCTCAAGAAAAAATATGTGCTCTCTAAGGCGCCTTTGTTCTTTAAGGAACTTCTAAATCTTGGATTTTTGCAATAAAGAAAATTGCTGCAGAAATGTTCCTAAGAAAGCCCACAGAATTATAGATAAATCCTTTTCGGGCAATTTTTAAGCCCATGAATATAGCCTCAGTAATTAAGACCTGTCAGATTTACAGGTGAATGAAAATCACAACAAGAAGCCTTACACAGATAAATATAGGAGTTGTTACCAATAGCCTAGATCACAATTATTAGCTTCCAGTAAAGGATCTGGGTGGTTCCTAAACATGTGTGATTTGCATTTTATTGTGCAAGTGCAACTCCCTGAATTCATTGAAGCCTTTTTCAGAATCAGGTGACGGAAAGAGTGGGAATATTTGGGCAGGAAATACCACCAGTAAGCTTTGAGCACAGGGGGTGCACTACATGGTTGTGTCTTCTTCAGCAGTTGCTATGAAGTACCCTTCAGCTGGAGGTGTTGGCCACATGGCAGGTGAAATGTTTTGCTTAGTATAAAAAGAGGGTAAGATCCTAATAACAACATACAGTATGAAAAGAATACTTACAGTACTTTTTGTTTATTGACCCTTTGTTTATTTTCTGTGTCCCCTCACAAAATTGTAGCTCTTTGGAAATATTAAAAAATCCAGGCTTATGATGGCAGGTTGCTAAGGTAACAAGGTGCTATTTCATTGAAGAGCTATCTTCCCAATCTCATCTCAGTATTCGTGTCATATCTGTATGTATATTATGAAAGCTTCCTGCAGATTTGCTCCGGAAAAGGGTATGAACTCTCAGTAAATTTGAAAAGACATAAAGAAAAGGAGTATTATTTTTCTAGACACATTCAGAAAAAGAATGAACATTTGGCAGTTAAAGAAAATTTGGGGAAAAGAAACAAGGACCATTATAAATAATATTGTCTCTCTACTTTAGCTTGTCAGGATGATATGCTATTTCAAATTGAACTGGGAAACACATGCATGCCTCCTTCTTCCATAAAGTGAAAACAATGTTTATAGCAGTTCATCTGTAATCAGCTCGTGCTGTTCTTCTGACATGAATGGAAGCAAATTGTCCTGGATGTTTTATACTTTTCTTGTTTGTATTTTTTTTTGTTATTTTTTTGTTTTGCTTTGTTTTCTGCTATTTATTTCATATCCCAGCAAAGTAGAAAAATATTCCCTTCCTTCAGCCTCTAACCATCTTTCAGAATAATGCCTGCTAGCAAATTCAGATGGTGGACCTTCTAGCTTATTTCAAAGAACTGAAATATATACTTAAAAGAAAAATAATTACATGATCGAATCAGTGTTCTTCAATGACTTTAGTGTAATCCTTGTTCCTCACTGTAAGCATCTTTGTATTTCTGGCATCCTCGGAAAAGGCTGCTGTTTGAAGTATACGTGCACTGAATTGTTTCAAGTATCTGTAAGTGAAAGTTCAGAAGTCAAAGAGATCTGATTACAGCCAGTCCCCAAGAAAGAGAGTCTGAGAGAAAGTGTCTGTGTTCCTCTTCTTAAAAACATCAGAATCGTAATTACTTTCATTTAGCCAGCTCAGCAGCTAGCATTTGATCTCTGATAAAACCTCCAGTTATTACTTGCCATGCTTGTAAATCCAAATTGCTTGTATTTAATTCCATATATATTTGATGTCTTCATATAATTGAGTGAAAAGTCTATAAGAGAATATTTATAATCTGTAAGCAATACCTAATTAACAACTAAAGTTCTTGTCAAGATAATCACCAGGGGGTTATCAAACTGTTATGACACTCTTTAGAAGTATAAATAAATTGGAGAAAACGGCAACAAACAAAAGCAGCTATGTTGTGCTTTGTCAATATTATTTGGGCTCCAAACGTAATCATGTTTACTTTCAAGACAAAGACTGGGGAGAAAACCAAAACCAAACAGAAGCATGATAAAAGACACACTGAGTATGTTACACCAAGTCATTGCTCTGTTTAACCTGACATCTTGACCCCAGCCAGAGAAGAGGGAGTCGAAATGCCTACGTGAATTATTTAAGGAATCTATTATTCATGAGAAAGATTTTCTGGAACTATTTCTGTATAAAACATTGCCCAATAGAAGACAGGATCAGGGAGGTTAGAGGTACAGCTAGGAAAGTTCAGACAAAAATATGAAGATACAGTGGGAGAGAAGGAAACTCATTTTCAGTAATCCTTGTCACTGCATGGAACAGCAGAGAGGTTAAAGCTGAGGAACAGTGTGCTCCATGAGGCAGCCAGAAAGAAGAGCAGGGAGAAGGAAAGGAAAGCTGCTCTCATCCATCGCAAACACTGATAGAAGGAGTCAGGAGAGAAAGTCCCAAGGGGCGGTGAGGCAGAGCAGGAGACAGATGCCTTTATGCTGCTCTGCAGATTGTAGCAGGCAAAATGGGAGATTCATATAATTTCTGGTTATTTGACTAGGAACATCTTAAAAAAGACATCTGTCAGCCTAGAGTTAAGAAACAGAAAGGTGAGTAATTTCCTGACTCCAAGGAGAGAAAAAATGAGTGTGGCCCTTTTCACAACCACAGCAGATGCCACAGTGCCCACTCATAAAAACATCCAGACATAAAAATGCTCAGTCCAAAGCATGCACACACAGTGCCGAAGGAGCCAGCCTCCCTGCTCCCCCCTTAGATGAACAGTGCTTATCAGTGGCGAAAGGAAGAACCATCTTTCCAGCATGGTAAAATATCCCACAGTATCAAGGTGCCCAAGGAAAAAGAAATATGTGGGTCTTTCCTTGCTCTTGGGTATATTTGCTCTCCTCCCTTCCTCAGCTTCCTCAGAGAATAACACCAATATCTTGGGAGCTGGGGTGGCTTTGGGAAAGGCTAGCAGCAGAAGGTGGTGCTGACCCAAACCTCAAAAGAAATGGTGCAATCTGGGAAAAATCAAGGGGAGGAGGGAGGAATAAGAGCAGTTCAGTTTGACTTTGAAGGTCGGTATGATTAATGGCATTATTTGCCTGGCTGTGTGTCAGGATGTTTCCTTCTTGTTACCCGTGCACATGAAGAGCAAAAAGCACAAAAGGGATAGAAAAGTTGGAAGAAGGGTATTTTGCAAGGTGAAAACAATTTGCTAAAGGTGATTCAGTCTTCTACCTATCACGTAGTGCAAGAAATTCCCCACTACTAGCTCTTTCTTCCAGCCCTAATAACATGGCAATAAACTGCAAACAAATGTATTTTTCACTCACAACAGAGTAGTAACTGGGCTGTAAAACACCACTATGACATTTTCTATACCAAAAGTAGTGTAAAGTACACACACCATTATTTTTAACCAGGAAAACAGTAAAGAGGATATTCAGAGGCAGAATTTCAGCTATGTTTTTGGCAATGCATTCTGTTTCAGGGCATAAAGATGGCAGGTGCGGTATAACCAGAGCATTTCCTAGGTATCATCGTGTGAAGTCTTAATTGCCTGCATCACTTGAAAGGCTTTTTTGAGGCTTCATTTAAAACTGTCTCTTTCCTGTACTCTTGTCTCCTCTGAGCAGTGGAAGCTGTTTTCCTATCAGCATCGGTTTCATCAAAACTGAGCTGCTACTCTTGCTTTTGTGCAGATGAGTGTACATGGCTGGTAGCTGTAAACACTCTTCTGACATCCTTAATATCTCTCTTTGTACTTTATTGCCTCTCCAGCCTGACAGGTGGCATCTCTACCCATATGATCGGCAGTGTGAGTGCAGGATTTGCGTGAGCTAATCAAAACAGGTTTTTATCCCTTCACTTATGCTGTTTACTGTTCTATCCTTTCTGTATTGGGTTTGTTTGGGTTTCTTTTTCCTTAACTTGTAGAGATAGTTTTATTATTTAAGAGAAAGTGACACCCATTAGATCCATGCTTCCTTTTTAATTTTATCTTTAGGAAAGAAAACAAAATTATGGTGGCTGATCTACGTGGACACAAATCATCATAATGGTCACTCACTGAAGGGCTTGTAATCTACATCTAACCTGACAGACAGTGACAACAGTGGTCTTTCTATCTGTAGGAATCAGCTTGCAATCCGGTCCCAAGTGACTTACGTTATTATAAAAATGCAAAGGGGCATTCCAAAACCGTCTTAAGGATACCTAAAAGATGATTCTGGTTCAGAAGAGGTTAATATATACCCGCATTCTATTTATGTTTTTCCTTCTTTATTTATTGATGTATAACAAAAAGAAATTACCTCAGTAGTGGCATAGCTATTTTTTATCTTCTAATGTTTTTTTTCCCCCCTGTTATATTCTGTAGCAAGATGGGTGTGCTTCAGTAATGAGAAATGCTTCACAGGTATCCTGGCTGGTTGTTTGTACCAGCTCATGTCTCTTTCTCTGACAGTCTCGTCTCCTAATGAGGCAAGAAGCATCTTTTCCTGTGATTCAGCCTCTCCTTCTGGTGTAATAGGAAAAGATGTGGGATAGCTTTGGTACAGTCCTTGGCATTTTCTAGAGGACTAGTGAGAATACTATATCAGACAAAACCCCCCAATAATAGTAGGATTAAAGAAGTAAAAATCCTGCCCAACAAGAACTGAACAACACTACTTTCTTTTTTCTTCTATTTTCTTTTCTTTTCTTTTCTTTTCTTTTCTTTTCTTTTCTTTTCTTTTCTTTTCTTTTCTTTTCTTTTCTTTTC
>WYDI02016954.1:0-44652 GCA_009867235.2 Psittacus erithacus
ATAAAAGGCAGAAACAAAACCATCTACCGTGTTAGAATACATAGAATACATATAATAATATATGTATGTATATATATATAGTCTTTGCTGACTACAGGTATTTATTCTGTTCTTTTTAAATGTATTGATTGATCTCTAAGAGCAGAACGCTGACCTAATTCTTTTTAGTACAGCTTGACTGTCAGGTTCAGACTAGTACCCATAGTAACTGTATTTAATATCTCCCCTTGGTTTAACAAGCCTTTAAACATGATCTCCTAAAAGCATCCTTATATGCAAGCTGGGACATCCTGTTTAGAGAGGCTGACTACTAGATAGGTAGAAGAACTGGATGGATGATCATGTTCAAAGGGAATGGGTTATTAGTCTGTACTCTACTAGGTGACTCATTATAAGTGAAATTCATCAGGTACCTATCCTGGGACATACTCGGTTTTGTACCTTAATCAATACCCTGGAGGAGGACACAGAATGGACCATTGTCAAGCCTGCAGATGCCAAAACAGGTGATACAAGCGACTTGCTCAAGGGCTTCCATTCAGAGGGATCTTGACATGCTACAGGCATGGGCTGGCAGAACTTAGTGAAATTCGATGAGGACAAATACAAAGTCCTGCATCTGGGATAGACTAAACCCCACAGCACTACATGCTGCAGACTGACTGGCTGTGGAGCAGCCTAGACGAAAAGGACTTGGGGGTTCAGATGGGCAGTGAGCTAAAGAGTAGTCCACAGTGACTGCTGGTAGCAATTAAGGCTAACAGAAGACTGGGATGTATCAGCAAGAGCCTAGCCTGTAGCCAGAGGGAAATTATTCTTCCTCTTTAATCATCACTTGTTAGATTCTGAGAGGAATACTCTGTCCATGACTGCAGCATTACAACAATGTTGATAAACTGGAGCAAAGCCAGTGGAGGGCCTCCAAGAGCACTGGGAGCTGAAGCACATGATCTGTCAGGAAAGGCTGAAGGAATTGGGCTTATCTACGTTGGAGAAGAAGTTTTCAGGGGAACCCTTCTGACTCCTGCTAAGAGGATAGAGGCCATCTCTTTGCTGAGGTGTGAGATGGGAAGACAAGAGAAAACACAAGAGGAAGACAGGTTTCCAAAGTTGTCATCAGCTACTTTGAGTTCAGTGTTAATCCTGCTGAATGAGAGGCTAGACCAGGAGACCACTTAAGAACCACTCCAATTTAAATAATTTCGTAGTAACCATTGTGCTAATCAGCAGCCCTGTTTTATCAGGTCAAAAATGAAGAAAACCAACTTACCAACCAAAACTACAAGCCTGTATTTGTCATTAGGCTGTCGTCTATATTTTGCAACTTCTTCATATGTTGGGATGTCTGCTGTATCATACTGATCACTCTTCTTGCACTCATACATAGATTTATTTGTTTTTTTATCTTTTCTGCTAAGGCGAAAGCTTCTTCTAAAGCCAGCTGCAATCAGAACAGGATTTTTTCAAAGTAAGAAAGTAAGTCTTCTCAAAACACTTGAAAACAGTCTCTTCCAACACTGGAGGATTGGTGCATGGAATAAAAAAAATGTATTATATGCTTAATAAGCCAGGTCATTAGAACAATATTTTCCTGCAGTTTAAACTGTATCAGGTGCCTATTTGAGCTGCAAAATTAAGATTGCCAATAAAATCATAAGTTGCAACAAACTGTAAAATATAATTACAGTAAGTTGTTAACATATTTAGACAACTTGAGTATCTTACACATTAGTATGTATACACAAGGAAATTCATGCAATCTGGACTCTCATATCACACTTAATGCTTTTCTATTAAAACATCATGGCACACAGGCATCAAGCACAACATACGATAGAAATACACCTGGTAGTTGAAAGGGTTAATGAGAATTAACCTTTGAACAATTTTTTTGTGCTTAGCTCCATGCTGATAGTATAAAGAAGTGCACAAAGCCTTTCCTGAAGATGTCTTAAAAATAAAACCAAACACTGTTAGTTAAATTCCAAAACGCTATGAAACATCTTATACAATAGGATACCCATATTATGGATATGTTAGCATGCAATTTACATTTACAGTTGCATCAAGAGTGCGACATCTACAGTGCCCATCTAGAAGACTGGACATTTCACATAACTTTTAAGCACTCTCAAAGGAGATAATCATACATATTTTCAAGCAGAAGAGCATAAAAACCCCCACCCTTCTACAACGTATGTCACAGACTAGTTTACTCCTTTGTTAATTATTACAATTTTTAAATAAATCCTTTACATTGTATAATATTACAATTTACTGGTATCTCCATGAACTACAGGAAGTGCTGCAAAGAAGGATTGCAAAGCTGATGTCATTATTTGGGGGTAATGAAGTAAAATACAAACTACAATTTAAATACTGAAAAAATCCCAACACCCTTCCCCTTCCCCCAGAACATTTCATAGGACAGTTAACATGTGTAAACTTTTGGTGACCCCAGATTTTTTGGCAACATGTTTTCATAAACTTGTAACAGCATTTATGTTTAGGTGTTTGAGAAGTAATCGTATTACAATTTTTTATGCAAAGTTAGTATATGGCAAATTCAAGACTCAGTTCTGCAAGCATTCAGAAGAAGATCTGAAGAAAAATCCTACAAGGCTTAGTTACAGGCTTAGCATTTTGCAAACACGTAGCTTCACTTGGCGTAAATCGTTACAGAACATGGATCTCAGAGGATGTTAACACCAAGTTATTTATTGACATGAATCCCTATACCTATGGGAATCTACAACACATGCATATGCACAAAAAAAGGAAGAAAAATTTCTTTGAAAATAGTGACGTCAACCTATTCATATTCAAAATACGAGTAAGGAAAATGAAAATTGATGAAAAAGGAGAGAAGCTAGCATCCACAGAAAAGGCTGATGACATTTTGGAGAGCTACAGTTTTGTCTAGACTGAGAAGGACATGGGCTGGGATAGAAAAGGGACCAAAACAGAAGATATGAAAACAAAATGAAATAAACCAAGTCATGTTGTTTTATTATTTAAAGAAGAATGCTAACACTGAAGTGACTGCAGTCAGAAAAGCCCTATTGCACTTACACACCCAAGATCTAGGAGGTCTTGTCCGCCTTAAGGTGAAGTCTGTCATGAGAAGAGGTTGTTTTCTTCCCACATAACTATACCTAACTGTATAGACAGTTACATAAAGAAAGGTTAAAAGTAACATTAGTAATCCTGGGGCCTTGTCTAAAAGGCTCCAGATTTGGAAAGAAAAAAAATAAGCTGCCCTAAAAGCAAGCTGAAAATGGTTCTGATGTTGGGTTGGTTTGTTTGCTTGTTTTCCTGTATCATCATTTTATGGAATAATAACAAAAGAATAAAAGGAAGAGAAAGAATAATTCTTCACGTTTGCTACTAAGCAGTTTACAGAATAAAGAGTTTTGTCACAAAAAACAGAGTCTACATATCTGGAAAAGGTAAAGAGTAAGAGCAGCGATCACAGGAAGTTAAACCAATTGTGTCCGTTCCAGTTTCGTATGGACCTTACAAATTCCAAGAGCTCTGTGCCCAAGTAGCTGTCTCAGAGTGCCATTATCAACAGCTTCTTAACCTCAGCTTAAATGTCAAACTGCAGAATCTTTAGGAAAAATATTTTTTCCGCAAAGTCTTCATATCAGTCCAATCTCTGCTGTTCAGTTTTAGCAAGCCCTCTTGTAACTTGTTCCGCTTTTCTCCATCCACTTCATTCAGATTTCATTACCAAACTGCTGGGTGGTGGGTTATTTAAGAATTTTCATTCCTTCTTCTCTTAAAAGATTTAAAAAAAACCAAACCAAAACCAACCAACCCAAACCCCCAGATATTTTCTTCCTTTAATCAGATAGAAAATCTTTCAGTGCTGTCTTCAGGCTGCAAGGATTCATCCCTTGTCACTTTTACAAGGTCTATATGAAGCATCACAGTCTCAGGTGATATGGTTCCACTGCTAACCCGGGTTTCCTTGATTAAAGCATTTGATATTTCTGTGACTGAAACTCACTAGTAAATGAAAATAGTAACAATGTCCTATATATTAAAAAGGTACAACAAGAAGTTCAACTAAGACTTAGACATTATGGAAAAGCTATTATATTAATTAAGAAGAACAAACATTGGAGCCAGAGATAATGAAGATGACTTCCACTATGGCTATTTCTCTGCAGTGTGCTGGTGAAGGTGCTCTGTAAAACTACTGAATATTAAAAAAGTGTGATATGCTGGTTGCTTTGCCACTTCAAGACTATTGTCAATTTTAAAGCTGTTTTAATTGTTTCTCAAAGCCCCTACACAGAAACCCAAGAAAGGTTGCTTTATGCAGCTTTCAAACCAATGAAAAAGCACAGTTCAGAAAGGATGAGACCAACATTTTTATGATGTTGTTACTGTGTTCCTGGAAACATAATTCTTCCTCTCTCACATCTGCCATTATATGTCCTCATATATGTGGCTTAGTTTTATTGTGACCTTCAGAAGCTATCTTATAAAGAACCATTAATAAATATTTACTAATGAACTCTGCATTTACTATTGCATTATATGTTGGCCAGCCATAACTGCAAAAGGATTAAACTGAACTGAAACAACATTGTGCTTGTAAGCAATAAAAACATTCACAAGCAAAAAATGTTCTGCTAATGTTGGCATTTAACAGTTTAGGAAAGATGAAAACCAAACTTCACATACTTAAATTAACAATTGAGCATTATTAAAAATATAGTGGAAGTCACTAAGGAAAACCAAAACCAATACTGATATGCAATAGGAAAATACAGTCATATAACTTGATTAAGCTTGAAAGTAAATTCCTATAAACAACAAAGGGAAAAAAAAGCATTGCTTGCCCAGAACATTTTATAATATAAACCCTGATGAATATGAAAGGAGCTGCAAGCTACACTATCTGTGGAACATGGATATCAGCAGAGATTAACCTTAGCTGCCAAGTACGCAGACTATAAAATAAAAGGGGAAAATTCTGTCACTAAAGCAACATAAAATTTTGAACATTGAGAAGCTTGCACCAGCTCACTGGTTTCAGTAACATGATTAGAAACTTACTGAACATGCAAACCCATAAACCAAGGGTGGAATGTAACAGATTTGGTGAAATAAGAACAGCCTGTGGGAATAAAATATGAAGAACAAATGTTCTCAAACTACTGATGTCTCCAAACCTCAGCATGAAATGAAAAATCAAAAGCCACTACTAATAAACTTGATTAAGGTGCAACAACAATCTAAGAGAAACTACTTACATCTCTGAGAAAAATAGTGAAAAAAAACCCCAAAACCCAACCCTGAAACCAAAACCATCAGGAAAGTGTGATTATTCTTTTAACCACTAGCAATATATATTTCATCATTTCAGAACACCACCCTTATATTTGCATAGAGAAATCCACTTAGACCTCACAACAGAAGTCCAAACTGGGAACAGGTAATGCATGAACTGTCTTCCTTAACATACTTCAAAAAAGGATGCTGATATAACCTACATTAGATGTGCTAATTTAGACTTAATCATATCATTCCAAAGAAGAAGTGAACAAAAGACTGCAACTATGCTGTGTGAATTTAAATCCAAATACATTCATGAAAGTATAAAGTTAATTTCTCAAAATGAGAGAACTTGTAACAGGAAACATTATGATTTAAATTCACCTATGCTTCATAAATTCACCACTAAAGCTCCAGAATGCTATAAAGTACTTACACATGCTTTTGTTCATTTCCATTCATTAAAATAAGTGCTTAAGTATGTGTTTAAATTAAGTATATTCTTCACTGCAGTCCAATCTTACATAATTTAGAGTGAACAAATCCCGGCTAATTGTAAATGCATCTACAAGTACTTTTTGTATTCATATTACTGACAAAAGTAAGTTTGGTATCATGGTCATTATATAGGTTTGTATGAACACAGTATTTTTACTAGGTATTTCTGGATTTTTTTTTTCTTCCCCCAAGTATTGGGAATTTTTTATATTGGCTTGTATACTAAGTATTTCTATTGTTACACAGGAACTGCACAAACACAAAGCAGACTTCTGCTTGCTTCTGGACTGATTCCCAGCTTGCACATTTAGACAGGGTTAATAAAAATATAGATTATGTCTGGATTTTTAAGACAAAATTGAGAATAGTAAACAGATTATATTCATCTATATTTACTGTATGTTCATAAAGGTTCAAGTAATGTAAGTAGAATTTAAGCTTGGCAAAGAGAAACCTCTTAATGTTCTCCCCAGCAATTCCTCAGGAAATTACTGCAGAAACATACAACACTACACTGTGACTTAAATATTAGAATTTGGTGAAAAAACATTAAATTTATCTGAGTCACTTTAGAAGACGGGGTTTAAATTAACAGCAGCATAACCTTGGACATAAAAGATCTGACCCCAAATGGTATGGACATTCTGTTTTCTCAAAGCTCCCTCTTCTGCTGCTCCTCATGACCATTTCATGTGTGTCCAAAGTACATATCCTTTCAGAGTGGGTCAGATGTTCACAAAATATCCTGAATCACTAGATTGAAATGCCAACAAATATACAACCGATAAGCAATAAAATCAACTGAAAATTCATTAATTGATATTAGAATTGTTGTAGTCCATTTGATTTGATTACATACTATCAAAACCAGCAAGTAGTTCCTTTTTATTTTAGGAAGTAACCGGTGTATACTTTGGAAACTGTTTCTAGAATTTAGGCGTACAAATAATTTACCATACTTCAACTTACCTCATTCTAACTGTCCACATGTGTGACTACATGTACAAGGTAATAGAAGTTAACTCTTTCAACAGCAGCTAAGCTAATTCAGGCCACCTTGCTCTTGTAACAGGTTACAATACATAGACAGTTATTCAGGTGTCATTAAAACACTCTGAACTTGTTGATATGATCTAAGCCTTGCAGTGACAATGTTTTAGGTTTTGTTTTCAGTGTAGTATGTTTGATCAAGAATTTATAATAATGAAGAGACTTGCCTAGAAATTCTTAGTTACTTAGTAATCAAGGGGTACCATAAATGTCTACTACCTTTCAAGAACATGCATACTCAGAAGAATTGAGATGTTCAGAATTTACTTCAAAAAACTTTACTGCAAAACATAGGTGGACATTCAGAATAAGCTGTTTTCAAAAATCAGACATATTTATTTTACCACTCTCCCGAAAAGCAACAAGCAGGGAAGAGGAGTATCTTTGAAACTGAAGGAATATATACTTCTACCAGTGGTATTGGCTCCCATGTACCTAAGAGAGGGTTAACCTTACAGACTATCCAAGTTCTATACCTTGCATAGCACATAGGTAAGGGCTTTGTGTCCTCCCCACAGCTGGTCAACAAGTTTTGTTCAAATTAGTACACTTTAGGCAGTGGCATTAGTCTAGCACAGAAAGTTATTCCCTAGCAGTTTTTTCCTTCAGAAAATACAACTGCAAAATAATTAAGGAGAAGAGCAATCCTAATTGTGTCTAATAGGGGTTCCTAATGCTTTGTGAAACAAGTAGTGCATGAAAGTTTGAATTACAAATCGCTGTGTCCTGTTACCATATGCAAAAGAAGGTGAATTTACAAATCGCTGTGTCCTGTTACCATATGCAAAAGAAGATGAATATACAATATACTTGTGTTCTTACCCCAAAACTGGGCCTAACCTTAGACAAGTCTTTTTCTTCCTGTTGTTCTGGCTGCTCTCTCTCCTCTCCAACACCTTGCTTCTGAGAGCACAGACCCAGCATGAGAAGGCTGAAGGTACCATCTCTGGACCAATGGCAGCACCCCACTGGAAGCTCTCAGGAGATAAACCATTGCCTGAACTGCACGTTAGTTCTCCAACAAATTTTGTAAAGTCGCCTGAGTATCCTGATTTTTAATGTGGTTGGGAGGGTTGCATATGGGACAACAATTGCTTCTTCCTCCAGACATCTCCTTCCCGGATGACTGAGCCTTTTTGGTAACTGTACAACAAAAGGGCTACAGTACCAAGAAAAAGTGGGTTCAAAAGACGTGTTCAAGGCCAGGTTGGATGGGGCTTTGAGCAACCTGGTCTACTGGAAGGTATCCCTCTCCATGGCAGGGGGTTGGAGCTAGATGATCTTTAAAGTCCTTTCCAATCCAAACCCTTCTGTGATTCTATGATTCTGTTTTGCCACCTTTATGGCAAAACCATGGTAGTCTCACCTTAAAAATTAACGCACTCTGTATTTGCAGATAGCAAGAAAAGATGGGGGAGGGGTGTGTCTCTTCTGTTTCAAAGAGATGATTTGATAAGGAAAATGCAGTCCATCTGGAATCACATCCAAAGTATCATTTTCCAAGCATACTCCAGTTTCTCAGTACACTCACAATTGAACATTAGTTTAGTTGGTTAACTAACAGAAGTAAGGAGTTTATTTTCAGCATGATCAGATGGCCACTAGTTCCATAAACATGTGATGAAGTTATTCCATAATAAGGTTTCGGAAAGAGGTCAAAGTTCTTTCAACTATAAAGTTTGTGTGTTCCTGACGTAGTTGCTATACCACATTTAAAAACAGTATATTGCAATACGAAAACCATCTCTAATTTACCATACTGGTCTTGGCTGTTTCAGTGAGCACACTGGCTTGGATGTACTAAAGCACTTTGACAAGTTCCTTCCCATTCCTCTTGTAGTAGGAGGATGAAAGCCTTGGGAAAAGGGCTGGTTGCCACAAAATTTGCTCCAGCCAGCCTTCAGCTGGCAGGAATTCTGGACAGTTTCAACTAAAATAATTTTACATAGCTTTTAAAATGGCACAAATTAAAAAGCTGAAACATATCATGGAACATTCACCTTTTTTAAATGTTACTTTTGTTTGAAATTAAGAATCTTGAGGCTGAAGCCAAAGGACTCCTTCCCGTCCTCTTCCCAATTCCCCACAATGATACATTGAGCTCAGATTAGCTTTAAAGCTAAATTTAAGCTATTGAGTTGTTATAACCTGCTTTATTTTCTAATGTGGAAAAAGAAGTGGTGCCTGCAAATTTGCTCTGTACTCTCGCTGAATTCTCCCAATATTGTTAGATATGTACAAAGAAAGTGTAAGCAAAACTTGGATAAAACCTGGAAAGTGTGTCTTCAAAGACTTACTCAAATGTTTCACAATACAATAACCTGTTTCATTAAACACATTGCTCACTTAATGTATTTGAAAAGTCAGTATTTTTCCCAAATTCGTATTTTTTTTTATTTTGATTTAAAAATCAAACCAGTATTTTAGTAGCTTATGCATAACCAGATAAAGGCATACACTTCATAAATCCTTTATGTCAAATCCAATGAGCCATTTTTAAAACCTTAATATTCATGCTTTTCTCATGCAGAGTAAGGACATTTGTATGCAGATTACCCCCAAAAGCAAAGTAGTAGTTCCAGGGAAAAGAAGCTGAAAGAAAGGAAGAAATTGTCTTTTGGAATCAATTGCTCACCTAGATAGGATCCACTGTTGTGACCGGCACATTCAGCATCTTCTGGACGAAGGGTAAAAGCATACAGAATAAGAGCCAAGAAATAAAGCAGAATAGTTAGAAGCCCAGCAAAAAATACAGAAGAAATTATTAACAAAATGACAACTGTACAAAGCATAGCATTAAAAAGCCTTCAATAAGCCATTTTCTTAAAAACATAAAACAATGTTTATTGTTTTATATTTTAGCAGGAGATATTCTGGAATTTTGCAGCATGCACACTGATCTTTTTACCTTTTCAAGCAAAGATTGTGATGACAGCAAACACTCTAAAAAGAATTCTAGCACTGTATTATTCACACTTTATCAGTTAATAGAAGGTATGATGCCACTTAAGAGAAAGCAAAACATATTTGATGTAAATCAAGCTTTTTTGTAAATGATACATTATCAGACTTCAGCTTTAAGTTTTGGCTCACTGGATTAGACAGAAAGGGTTTTGATCAAAAACACATCCTCTCATTTGATATAAAATAACTATAATGTATATTTTTACATGCCAGAGGCCCTTTGATCAAAAATATGAGCTACAATTTCTAATGCCTTTATAAACAAAGGCCTCTTAAGTTCTAAAAAAAAAAAAAACCAAAAAAAAAAAACCAAAAAACCAAGAGATCAGCTGCTATTACTTTAACATATGCTGCAAGCATAACAGTAACCGGGCTACACTCAGAGGGAAAACAGTAAAGATGATACTACATAGATGAACTTTCTATCATCTCAGAGAAGTATGTTCTTCAGTAGTAATTAGAAATGCAAGACCTCTCATGGCTGTGTAATTAAGTTGGAACCATCTCTTTCCATCCCAGCCCACCCAAGTCTTGCTAATATTATTTTATGGTACTACTTTCCTATATATATCTTCCAGAAGTTCAAAAGAGAGAAAGCAGTTTAAAACAATAGTTCAAATTACTGATTTTTACATGAAGCAACTAGGAATATTCTGGTATTTTTATCTACTTCAAAAGATGATTCAATGTATTTGGTGGCAATATAAAAGCATTATAAGTATAGCATCTCTTAGAAACGTTGGACTATATGCAATTTAATTCTAAACACATGTTCTCTAAATAAAATTATTGGGCTATGCAGGGAAACTTTTGTACATGTACCTTCAATTTCCTCTGAGAAGCACAAAGGAAAAATAGGAAAGGAAATCATTAAATGGAGTGAAAACATAACTTAAGAAAGAAAAGTTAAATTGAAGAAGAAAAATGCACCTACCACACTCAACCGCATCCTCATCTTAGAACAGCCAAAAAAATAAAGTAATATTGCTTAATGCTCCATAAATAGGAAAAAAATGTAGCTATGTAAGCTACTCTAAAATCCTCTTGATAGCACCTATTACATTGAGGCATATACCAGCATACCACCATTGAGTTTAACTTACATGTTTAACTACACTGAGTTAGAAAAGACCTAAAAAGCATTGAAATGTTATGTGCATTTTAAATTTCCTATATGAGATTCTCCCACTATTTATTTAATAGCAATGACCTTACTCAGTCGTCATGGAAGAACTCTCTGGAATTAATGCAAGGTTTGTTAATTCCATTTAATCAGTTTTAACCAAGAATTTCTACTGTGAACACCATCTCAGGATTTTTCTGCACTTAGAGTAACAGCTGCTACTGCCCTTGAAGCTGGGTTTTGGAGAGAGTTTTTTGTATTTTTTTGAACCTCTATAGTTCTTGTCATTTTTCCTCTGGCACTTTCCTGATCTAATAGATCTACTTCAAATTTTCTGCTTACTTACAGTAAGTCAATAAATTTCTGCCTCTTTGATACCGGAAAACATACATTTTTACAATCATCTTTGGGCTTTTAAAGAAAAGCAAGATAAATATAATGAATTTTTGATCACAAAGATACATACTAAGGTCTAGATTTATATAGAGATGTTTCTATCTCATTCAAATTTCCTTTGGAATCTGAATAAATATGCCTAAAATATTAATATTTCAAGGAGCTTCCATGATGCATGTCTTTCCTTGGAATGTGAAGAAATAATTCAAGAGATACTTTACAATCTTTCATGTGTAACTGATGTATCAAACAAAGGCTAGGTCAAAACTCTCCTGCCTATCTCACTACATGGAAGAGCTCTTCCCATTTCATGGCACGAAGAGGATACAAGAGTCTTTTCTGCCAGAGTCAGAAATACAGAATCATTTCTTGGTATCTTTTTCTTGAGGACTTATGTTTTAAAATATTAATTTGAAAGACGTCTCTGAATCTTATTTAAAGTTTATTTCTACACTCAAGGTGACCACATGGTTTTTGTAAGCTGGAAAGTCCTATAAGGTGAGCACTGCTTGGTTGAACACATCTGGTGCCTTAAAAGTGCCGACACTTTTGTTAGTTGAGACTGAAAGTGTTCGATCCCTTTTCTTCTTCTCCTGACCTTAAAAGCTCCCAGTTCTTGAAATGACAGATGCCCTCAAGCTGGATCTGCGGTGACAGGCTGGCTTCCAGGTACTATTTCTTTCTCCTTCTCTGTGCTGAGAGACCTCTTACATTTCCTGATATGTATGACAAATTATTCTATATTTTCATTTCTACCACTATCAGTAAGCTGCAAAAGCCTCCCAAAAACAAGTCACTAATGCTCAGTTCACATCAAAATATCTCGAATTCAAAAAAGTTCTCTGACTTAACGAGTGACTATGCATTTTAAAGTATTCTGTTTGTATGTTATCACTGGCAACAAGTTCTCATTTATAAACATGAAAGGACCAGGAAAAAAAGAGGTCTGTGTGTACAAACAAACTGGACAGGGCAAAATGGACCAGGAGAAAAAGAGGTCTGTGCGTACACACAGGTATACACTAACTCTACCCTGACCACTGCAGATTTCCAGAGAAGACCCACAAGCATGGGAGACGGTGAAGCTACAGCAGGAGGACTGAGAACAGCTGAGGGAAACCCAGGCTCCTGGCCTACACATGCTAGGAAAATGAATGGTCTTCTCCATAAATCAAAGATGTCAGGATTCCAAGTGAGTAAGTTGATGCCAGAGAGCACAAGCCAAAATTTCTACAAGCTGAGGTTTAACACAGATAAAGTGAAGCGTTCTGAACTTTTGGTATTTTGTTAAACCTTCCTTCTCCTGGGCTACTCCTAAGGATGAAGGTAGCAGTCTATAATGAAAAGAAGTGAGAAATTAGTGGGTCTTCATAACTTAACACAGATATGAAACAGTCATCAACATGTAGCTCCCAATTTGATCTTTATCAGGAATTTTACCAGGCCTGCCACTGGTAAAGCCACAGGTTATTTGCCAGGAAACTTTGTACTGTGATTCACCACTAAATAATATGGGTCTATGTGTCTGAAGCAGTTGTACACATGCAGCAGATACACATAGATAACATGCCTGAATTCCAAAATTTAGAGACACAGAAAAATGGGAGAGATCTCAGGCCAACACAGTTTCACTAAACTGGGGTGAGAAAGGAAATAGAGTTGTTTATCTGGAAGGAACAAGTAAGAGACTAAAAGAGGACAGAGACTAAAGAAAAGGAAATTTAATGGGAAAACAAAAAAAAAAAACCCAAAACCAACATAAGGCAACAAGGAGCAAATAAAACACTGAGAAAAGAAGAAATACCATCAATTAAATGTAGTGTTGCAAGAAGGGAGAGGAAATCACAGAGAAAATAGTTATGGTACAGGTTTATGAAAGAAAAACAAAGCAGAACCAAGACATAAGTGGGGAAAAAAAGAAATAGGAAACACAAACGTAAAGGAAGGTTAGGAAGTAGGTGTTTTTATTCATTTTAGAAAGATTTCAGCATAGCAAATATGCTAAACTACAACAACACAAAACAGTATCGCATACACTGTATTTTTGTATGCATTTTAACTGAAATATATTAAGACTTGGTTTAGGGGCCTCGCCTAAAATATATTAGTTACGAAGCTCAAAACTAGTGCCACTCCAGGAACTTCTTCAACTCTTTGGAACAGTCCAGCACTAGATTAAAATGTTTAGCTTCTGCTGGCTTTTTTCAACAAAATTTCCATCGAAGAATCAAATGTTTCTCAGTCTAAAATTAGATCCAGCAGCTCTGTTCTAGCTTCTTATCAGAAGCAAGTTACATTATCCCTTAAATTCAATTTACTCTAGTAAGCAAGAAATTTTGACATACAATGATCTGCATTACAGCGGATTTATTCAACACTCCTGATACTTTAGTGGTGAACAGCCCCACAAAACAATCGACATTTATACTGTTTTGCAGGTTTTTATCCTATAGATTTTTGTAGATTGAGCAATACATGTTCATGCTACAGGAAATTCAAGGTGATCTAATTTAATCCTCTTATCATCAGATAACAGTATCTCAACCAAGATAAGTTGGAAGATGAAGATAGTCTTGCGGTGAAGGAAAGAGCAAGAGTTTATAAGATCTGCTTCCACTTCTGCCTCGTGCGTGACCTTGACTCACATGTCATCCAGCTTCAGTTTTCCTTAATTTCTCTGTGGTAGCAGCAAGTTAATATTTGTAAGGACAGAAGACTTCTGAACCAAGATGCTAATGTGCTAATTTTACTTTATAGGTCTGGTTTACTTTATGGTTTTATTCATAACTACCTGCAGGTGGGCAATCAAGTTTTGAATGTGAACACAGAAGAATACTGAGAAGAAAGGCAAAGTTAAGATTGTGCAGCAATTCTAACAAGGAAAAGTGTCCTATACATTTATGCTAAATGTTTGGTCTTCAAATACAAGTGTTACAAAGCATTCATTCTTTTAGCCTGTTTAAATTCTTTTGTTGGCAGAACACAATCTTCAATTCACAAGACACTCGTCTATGGATAAACTGGGTTACATCTTGTTCGAATGAACACCATTTGGCTGCAGTTAAATATTTCCTCTTGCTCATGCAATGACAATCACATACGGTAAATCAAAATTGAAAGTAAAATGGCTTTTAAGCCCTAGAAAAACTATATGATGATGGCTTTGCCACAGTATTTACATATAGCATTAAATATACGAAATAAATGTATTTTCATGGAAAAGACATTTCTGAACAGCTCTGTCATATATGCTCCATACATATACATATTTATATATAAATATATACACAGGGTATGGATATACAAATACACATATGCATGCACTGCACAAGTTAACAGAAATTACAGACTATGCTAGTATAAAATATAAAGTTACCAGTAATTTTCATACCAGAGACAACACATATATAACATAAGAATAAACACAGTAACCACTGTGAAAGCAAAATTATGCTGCAGGAATATAATGTCTTGGCTGATTATTGTAGTTTATAACATCCGCAAAGCAGTAAGTCATTTGATTGTTATTCAAAGAAATGTATTTCTTTTTCCCCTCAAAAAAACAGGTGACCACTGTTTTATTTTCAAATTAAAGTAAGCTACAAATGCAAGAATGATCATGTTTGTTGGCAATGACTATTACAGTCAGAACATGAGCAGTCTTTGTATTCAAGTTAACAGACTGAGAGCTGTTGAACGAATTAATTCTTCCCCGTACTGAGTGTCATGTCACCTGTAGTTAGCCAGGATGCAGTGACAGGAGAACTCACAGAGCCAACTCTGGCTACAAAGTTGTGCCCAAGCTAAAGTGACCTAAAGCCAGGAATGCTGTTAAGCATTATTAAGGAATACCAGGTAAGCAAGTTTCTGCAGAGCTGGCATTCAGCAGTGGCTCACATGCTCATACATACCAAAGCCTACTGCATGCAGCCAGACACACCTGTAAGTGCACCCTCCTCTGCATCCCACAGATCTCCCTTTCACCCCAGGTGCAGGTATAGTGCATGTTCACCATCCCAGCACACAGAGGGTTAGTCTACTCACAGAATCTCATGCATCTCTGTTCCTTTACTTTTATTCCATTTCCCTATCTTCTTTTCTATGCTGCTTTTTCTTAGTATTTTTCCCCCATTATGATTTCCCATAGTAGTAATGCAGAATGCTGCTATTTGCCAAAAAGTTCTATTAGTTACCGAGAAAAATGCTAAAAATGTTTGAGAGGTTTGTTATCCCTCCATCAGTTCTGCACTAACCCAGAGCCTGGGAAGAAACACTATTAATCTTACCAGGGGGTCAGCACATCTTATCTCATGCTTTTAAAACTTATCATATATTGATGTTGAATTTATTAAAGTTTTCTGCCAGTAAGAGCAAACAAAAAGAAGTCAGAGTTCCTATTAGTAATCTTGTTAAAATTTTGAAGTGGTGAATGTGAAAGCAAATACGTGTTTGATTTAAAATGAATCAAGAAATACCTAAACTATAGTAATGGTCTTGTTTATTACTGTTAATTGCATTAATCTACTAATTCCTCTGTGGGATTTTGCCTAATGGGACTGATGGACAATTTTTGTCCATCTATTCTTCCACTGCCCTTGTAGCAATACTTACTCCTTTTCTTCATTCTCAATACAAAATTTCACTTCCCTGCTTTTCCCTTTTTTTATTCCTACTTTTTCTGTGTCTTCATCTCAATGTAAAACCATCTCTTGTCAGCACAGGCTACACGTATACTACCAACTTCCTTTGACCTTACTCCAGATACCAACTATGTGCCTTCCCCGTTTGCAAATGAAAATGTGTTTTCACTTACCTTTCAGGAAGGAGTGTACACTGGTTTGCCTCCTCCTCCAGTATACACATGACATATTAAAGGTTTTTCACTTTGACTGGTGCAATGTGAGAATGATTCTGTTTTGCCTTTCAAGAAAATGGCTAACTGCAGGGAGAGGGGTGCACATGTATCTTCCACAAAGCCAAGCTATTTACTTGTACTTCACACACAGACATAATGAAACAGTTGACTTGGCTATTAAAGTGAAACTAAGAATTGGCATTTCTATTATAAATTGATTGGTTTAGGTTTCGGGGGTTTTTTTTCAATGAAAATAATTCTTGCTGAAAAAGTTTTGTGGAAAGTAACCTCCACTCTCTTTCCTTGATATGTGTGCGCACACAAGCGCCACCAAAAAAACCCACTTTACTTCCAAATTTGTGACACAGGAGTATGTGTACAGATTAACAACTTTAAATAACATGCATTGCTATGTTGAAAAGATTAAAAAATTCAAAATAGGAAATAGCTTCCCAGAAGTAATCCAACCTAGCTCCTTGTAGGTTTTGAAATATACTTAATTATCAAAGCAAATCACAGATGGATGATGATGTTTCTGCAAATGCAGTTATTGACTATATTTCAGAGAGCTCTTTTCTAGACAAATACAACAGTCCTTCCCAGTTCCAGAACTGGCTTGAGGAGAGAGGGAAAACAAGAAGTTGCAGAATACTTCTCATATGTTATACGATTTTAAGTGATTTTTAGATTAATTTTAAAGTAGAATGACACTACCACCCTGAAATTCCACTTAAGAAACCAGAGCTGACTCAGATTTTCTGGGTATCTAAGAAAATAGAATATTTCTCCTTGATTCTCCCTATTAAAAACAAAGGCATATACCCAGGTTTCTTCCTCATTGCAAAAAATGGGATCTGTGAAATAAGTCAGCTGAGCAGAGCAGGCTGACACCCAGTGCTACTTACCATGTTGCAAGGAAGCTTCCTAGTGCAACTCCCAGTCCTGTCAGGAAAGGGACTTTTATTAGCAGCTCTGCTGAAGTCAACAGGTTTTCATCTTTGGGAAGCTGTAAGAATATCAACTGGCAAATTGCCCTTTCCCTCCAAACTGATGCAGAAATTCAGGTGATAAGACTGGATAGGATCAACTGTGACAGCAAGCAACCTCTCAATATACAGCTAGTTCGTGAAGACCTACAGAACATCAGTTTTCCCCCACAACTACCCTTCTAAACATTGGAGAATCCTATATCAAGCTGAAGGCCAGTATACAGGATTAAAAAAGAATCAGATGAAATAAAACATTACCAATTTCCCGCCTCCTTACATGGAAACTTGTTAAATAAAATTTTAGAGGACAATAATCAGTGGGCCATACCCCACAATACAGAAAAGGGCTAAAAAAAAAAATAAAAAATCAGACCCAGAAGTTCTTCCCAGATTTCTGTTCTCTGTCACTGTCCTTACATGTTTCCTATGCTGGCAGTATGGTTTTGCTCAGCTGAGCAATACAAGATTTTCCAGCATCCTCCAGTTCTGGCAAGGTGACTGCTGTGAACAAATACAGACAGGGCCTCCACATTCCACAGCTTCCCTGCCATGCTTGGTAATATGAAAAAGCTGCCAAACCTGACAAAGATCACAAGGGTGTGTTTCCCAGCTTAAATGGAATCTTTTGGAAAAGCCAAGCAAGTGGAAGGTTTTCCTGAGAGCAACTCAAGCACCATCCTAGTCACAGCAGTTTTTCTGTACCTGAATTCTGGTCCTTAAAATGCCTCCTCCATGAAGGATCTGAATTCCCTCCCAGCACTAAAAACATGTTTTGTCTTTGAAAAATGGGATGGACCTCTACTCAGAACAGCACTTCCCCTCTTTCCATGGAAATCTGGCAAATATAGCAGCAGATTATCCTAAGAAATGTTGAAGAGCAAAAATTACAAGCCACCATTAGTCTGCAGTCTTTCCTCCATCAAGAGGCACCACTGCCTTCTAGATGATATTTAGCTGGACCTTGCTTTGTTTAAACAAAGTCTGAAAGAGAAGTATAATAGGCCTGCTGCCTGACCTGTCATGTTTTAAAGGAAAAGGGAGGAAGAGACGAACTCTTCTTTTTTTAGCCAATTAAGGCAAAGTTAGTGGAAACATCAGAGACAACAATAGCAGACATACTATGGGTCTTCTTTGGACTGCAATTTTGGTAATTCCCAATCAAGTCCAGGCTGTCTATTTGGAAGGGTGAGATGCATCTTGTAAAACCTTTCACTTGAAGGTCACTAAAAAGATGCAGTCTATTAGAAAAGGAATCATGCAGTGTTGCTGCAGCAGCTGATTTACCTCTTCAAAAGCATCAGTGCCACCTTAATTGAAGGCTCTTGTTGAGGGTATTATCCAGATTCAAGAACAGTGGACAGAGAGAAATAGCTATACCCTGGGATCAGACACTTTTCCAAAACTGGGGCAGAGCAACTTGACCTAGAACCTAGAAAAACAACAGATTTACTACAAGCTGTAGAAGCTTTCTAAGACCTATGTATATTAGAAAAGCTATAGTGCAATCACATAGTCCGTTACTGTAATTACAAAGCTTATCAAGGGCTTTGGAGTTAACAATAGAATTAGGGCACACAATCAAATAGTGAAAGGGCACGAAAGACAGAAAATGCAAATTATTAGAAAACTAACAGTAACTGAAGAACTTCAGAACACAAAAGCCATAGCAAGGAGTTAGGGAAATTGCAATAGAAACATTGGTGAGAAGCTCTAAAGCTAAAAGCATTTAGTTTTGCACTTAGTGTGCCAGCATCCGCTGTTTGCCATAGTATCCATACTTTTTGTTTTAATGTTAAGGAATGAAAAATGGCTGGAAATTTTAGATCACTTTCTGAATATTTCTAGTTTAACTCACAAACATGTTTGTATTTAAGATTTAGAACATACTGAAGCGTGATCGTTTCTTACATTGTACTCACTTTGTTATGAGTCTGTACAACTGAAAGAAATAACAGGTCAAGTAAAATATGCAATGATACTTAAAACAGATGTTGATGCAAATTCCAGTGGAAAGAAAATATTTGTTTCGATGTATTGCGCTTTCTTAGAGCTTATTTTTCTTCCATTGTGCAACTACTGTATTTAAAAGCAGAGACTGTTAAGAATGAATTTGTTTAAAAACCAACAAAAACTGGTTCTGTGAAAGCCTGTCAAAGGCCAGAATGTCCTGACTTCTAAAAATTTGTGCTACTTCATAGGATGCAAAAAACCACCAACTATATAGGGGAGAGAAGGGGAGATTATCCAAACTTTTATCCACTCACAATATAAATTTCACTGCATTGATGCAGCCCAAATTATAAAATCTGTTGAGCCAATTCTATACTATTTCAAGGGGGAAAGAACACTCTTCAACCTTTGAAATATTATACATCGAAACACTAATTGTGCTCGCTGATTCAAAAACTAAGTTGGAGGGTTGGGATAAACTGTTAGCTGCTTTTAATTTCAGCTCTTATATTTATTTTCCTACTGATATGATGTACTCAAGAAGCTATTGTGCCTAGGAGAAATGCATCCTGTAGTCACAGGGCTGAAACAAACCGCTATTTTATAAGGTTAGAGATCTGGAGCATGATTTCTATTCCAGGTTAACAGACTTACATGACTTTCTGTTGGAAATTTTCAGCGGCTGAATCTGCACTTCTGGTCTTCTTACTGCAAATCTCCTATGAAATGGGAGGTAGTAGGAGAAAGACACAAACTCCTCAGTTTTCACAGCAAGTTTGGGATTAATAAACACTTAACATCATGAGACTACTGCAAAATATCCAGGAGATATTATAAGAAATTAACTTAAAACAATGCAATCTATTGACAATTTAAAAAAATTTAATCCTCAGCCTCAAATTTTTGCAAGCTTTCCAAAACCTGCTTCAGTTCCTACTCCTGCATAGCGCATCAGTGTGAATACAGATACTGATGTGCTATTTTTCATATGTTTTTTCTTTCAATCTGGATCAGCATTATCCTATCAGGTTTTGTCATTATTAATTCTAGCCAGACAAATAAGGAAATCCAAAGTATTTCAGCAACAGGTTTCCAAGTTCTGCTGTCTTGCTGCAAACGCAGGTTGATCACACCATTTAATATATGAGCATTACATATGATAACTATGCTAGCTTAACAACTCGGCAAAGAACTCTTCTCTTACTACAAAAAAAAATGAAACTATGCTTCTCAGTAGCTCACCTCTCCTGGAAATGCTTCGAGGGGATCAAGCCTGCTCTCGGATTGGCATCACCTTCGTGTCTGGCCTGCCACCAGGTTGCATCATCCTGGCTCATGATCTGAAGGATATCTCCTTTTCTGAAAGCAAGTCCAGCTTCTTTACAAGGAATTGCTTTATCCTCATTAGGATCGTAGTCAAACAGAGCTCTGATAAACATCTGAAACAAACAGTGTTTTATCTTTAGACTCAAAATATCAAATGTAATCCAATTTTACTTATGCTGTTCAAAACCACTGAATTAAATAATGTAAAGCAATAAACATTAACTGCTGTGAAACATCCTTATGGACATCTAACATAGAAGTTCATATGTGAATGTTAAATTCATTGCTTCTGCAACCACAACCCCAATGTAGTAAAGGCTCTATGATTCGAGGCCAAAGGATCTATAAAGGTGAGTTGTGTGTCCATGTGGGGAACAGAAGAGAAGATACTTTTGAATCAAGGTGTTATCAAGTGTCTTCTACCAAGTTTATGATGGAAGGAGTACTTGGAAGCAAGCCTGGTCCTCTAAGACGACAGATTACCTACGTCAACTTTACAGCTGTAGAGCTAGGGCTTAAGAACCACGTTACACTCACTTGTAAATCCAGCACATGAATAGCGAAGTGTACAGTGTGCTACACATTGTCACATTAGGAAAACTGAATCTGGAGGAATAAATCACATTCTTGGTTCTGTCATCCAAGCAAACAATATATATCCTCAGCAGAACAGTTACTGCAATAGTTTCTGAAATAGTCCCGCCTACCTTGCCTTCCTTCACTGGCATTTCTTCCTTCACACTAGGTATGATTTTAAATGTAATTGCTCCTTGAGACTGAGCCTAGTGAATGTTTGAAAAGAAAATACACTGAGAATAAAGCTGTACATTTCAAAGAACTCTTAAAAGGAAAAGAAATGCAAATTAATTTAAAAATACTCAAATACAATGAATCCATCCTCTCCCAAGCAAGACCTGTGGAGTCTGACGGCTTCACCCCCAAATTTTGCATTGCAAAGATTAAAATATTCTCTTGAAATTCTCAATTTTATTTACTTCACTGATGGGCAGAGATGTACCGTTAAAACCTGCATGTTTCCAAGGTCCCACTTCTGCACTGAAAGCAGGAGCAAATGCTACAGCTAAAATGTATGCATATTAGAAGGAACTGCTGGACTCCTGGCACAGTTTGGACATCCCTGGAAAAATCCAACTAACATTTCATTTTTCAAAAAAAAAAAAAGGAAAGAAACAGCCAAACAGGCTTGTGCCATATTTATCATACAGAGCTATTGGGGGGGATTTATTCTTTTGGCAACTTTAAGAAACAGAAAAGAAAAACGTATTTGAATAGACTACGTGTACTAAACGGAAAAAAACCCCTCCACTATAAATCTTAAAACAAGTTAGCCATCATCAACCACCTCATCCATTCATCTTTCCCTATATCCCACTTAAAATGTGTCTGGCTGCATTTTACTTATTAACCACAATATATTCCCACTGCCTCACTGACATTTTGCTATTGAAGGAAGTGCTAATCAGCTGGAGCCTCTGCTGCTATTGCATGCAGCCGACAAGTTTCATAAAACTAGCAGAGTGCAACAGACAGCCAACGATTTAAGCAAAATGGAAACAGGCCCGTCCACTACCAAGCGAGACATACTTCTGCCGGCATGTCTGCGATCCAAGAGCTCACTGTTTGACAAGCAGCAGCCAAGTTCTTATTTCACCAGCCGCAGGACTGGAATCAATAATTCTGTTACTTTTGAAACAAGCTCTAACTAGCGTTTGATGTTTATATTGTACCTCAAGGAGGTAAATGGGGAAATTGTTCACACCTTTTCCTACTGCTATTGTGTTTCTAGAAATTTTTAAATATTAATTTTTGCAGGGAAATATGTTTCTATAGGGAATACAAAACCGGAAAGCAAGTATGAATATCAGCAGACTAAAACTTGAAATTAATCATCTTGGTTAATGAACCAAAACTGTGAGACAGCCACTCAATTCAGCAGGACAGCAAGGTATTTATGTATCTAGAAATTCCTACATCATAAATATAAAGAGCTATCATGATCCTCATTGGTTTCTTAATAAAATAATTAAATATTTCTGAAAAAGTCTAAATTACTCAATTTGCAACAGTGCTCCGTAAGCGAGTAATCAGGTTGGCTTTAGAGACTCTGTAGTTCAGAGGAGTGCAAACGTAATCATATATATGGCTATATACTGCAAATCTATGTAAAATATAATCTTAATATACCAGTTATACAGTCTATTAAGTACATGTATTATGAATTAATTTTCACATGGAGTTAACGCTTTATTAATGAATAAATTTAAAATAGTTTTAATTCAACACATCATGGTGAGCCTTAAAAACTGTAGATTATACACTGAGGTCTGCAACATTCTGCAACACATTTATAGCCGTATAATCATCATTAACTCTTTACAAGTAATCTGTAATTGCATATATATGTAATGCACAGAAAACAATTCTTTAAAAGAAAGGAAATAGAGGTTTGTAAATGATGGCACTGAAAGAAAAGGCATTATTGTAGAATATACTTTTTTTCTAAGAAATACACCAGATATCGTAAGTGTAATTACTTGTTCTTCACCCCCCCATATCAATTTTAAAACTTCTGGTATTTACCAAAATGTGTATTATTTCTTCAGGTTTCTTATCATCCACAGGAATCCCATTGACTTCTCTCAATTCATCACCAACGTGAATAAGACCTGCACAAGACAAAGAGGAGTCGGCAAAGGGTAGCTATGCATTACACAAAAAAAATGCCATTAACATCCAGCTTTTTTCTCCCTTGTTCATCTGCTTTAAGCTCTAATTTAAAAGCAGGAATGTCTGGTGAACACAACAGCTACTGTCCTCACAGACAGGTTTGAGATGGTTGGTTTACTCACCTCCCTTCCTTCCTCTTGAAATTAGTACTATTTCTCTATGACTTTTCCAGGCTTCTATGCAGATGTTTGAAAAATGTGCCAATTCTTTTTCTACTCATACTACTTTCTCATTGCTACACAGCTGCAAGTACCACAAGGATCACTGAGGCTGTGAGTGCTAATTTGTGGCACAAATGCTTGCTAATTCAGCAATATATACATCTAGACTTACTCCATTACCCCATCTAAGTGTGAAACACAGCTGTCCTAGAGTCTCTTCAGTGAAAAGAAGCACTTTACAGTATGATCCAGGACTATTTGCTTGAGTTCTTGCAGACTTTGAGCATCCCTAACTAAACAATCGCAGTCAAGGATGTGCTGGTATTTTGAAAATTACCAGCTAAAACTCCAAATGGATGTCCAAATAGAAAACAATGCAACTATCCTGAGTTCCTCCACCAGCAAGTTGTAATTTTGGCATATACCATAATTTCTAAGTGGATGTGTTCAAGTGGAAACAAACCATGACAGACTTAAAAAATACCCCAGTATCTGCTAACTGAAAGATACCTTGTTGCAATTGAATTGGGGAAAAAATTTAGAATACTTTCACCAGTACTGAAATATCACTTTGGAAAACTGTCTAGACCCCAAGTGTTTTTGTTTGCGACAGTATTTAATTTCTGTAACATATGCCACTTTAGCTCATCTTGTTTGAGTTCTAGAACTTGAATGGCTAGTGCCAAGCAGCAACACCTTACCACTTCTGTCTGCAGCTCCTCCACGCATTATCCTGGCCACCACAATTGCACCAGTATGTTCGTCCCTTTTAATAGTAGCTCCCTTGGGTAAAAAACAAACAAACAACAAAGTTATCTGGTTAATCTCACCATAATTTTCATTCACTACACTAAAAGACATTTGATATGCAAAACTGCAAAAAGTTGACATTACGTTGATATGTGAACATGCCAGAAATTATATTTGCCTATGAAAAGAATATATAAAATACGTTGCTCTATTACCATCCTCTCACAATGTGACCTTTTTTCCATTCAGGAGTAGCTTACGGAATCACAGAATGGTTTGGGCTGGAAGGGACCTTAAAGCTAATCTAATTCCAACCCCCTGCACAGGCAGGGACATCTTCCACTAGACCAGGTTGCCCCGTCCAGCCTGACCTCATGCATTCTGTGTGCACGTAGCCACAGGTTTTTTAAAAAAGGACAAATAATAGAAAAAGTTTACTTCTCAACATTAACTGCAGTGTAGTTTACATGCCGCTAGAACTGTATTAAACTACTGCTGAAAATTGATAGATTGCTGTTCCTATGTTAAAAAAGGTCATGTTACATACTATGGGCACAAAAAGTTTATATGTTTGTAATTGTTACATTTTATGCTTAGAACTGCTCATGTACCCAGTGATCATCATTTTGCTTTACAGTGTTACCAATAAACATGAATGTGAGAAACGTCCCTGCATGTTGTGGCTCACCTGGAACAGCCACAGGACAGAAACGCAGAGGAGGGAACATTTCCTGAGTTAGTCATGACTGTTTTCATACGTTACACAAACACGGTGCAAAGCATTTAGGTAAAATGACATCATGCCATTAAATTTCCAGCTAACAGCTGTCCGGATGAGGAAAATGCCTTTGTAATTAGAAAAATGAGGGTGCGCTGAAAAGAGGCACAAGGTGATGGGGAAGCAGCAGGCAGCAGCAGTGACAAGTGAGATAGGAAAACGACGCAGAGTCACGAATCCACTGCCTATGCTGTGATGCCAATCCTAGTCAGGCAGCCAGGGAGGAGTGAGGGGGAAATGCTGGCCCTGCTCTGGAAGACAGAATCCACAGACTAATGAAGGGGACTTGAGCATGATAAGTCTTACTGCATAATCACTTCCAAAAAGGTTATATCCAGTATTTTTAAATAACAACATAAAAAAAGCATCCCCTGGCCAAGTGCTTTTTACCTGCACAAGATTACTTTGCTAAGTTATCTGTGATAGCTCTAACTTTGCAGTTCAACAAAGATGTTTAGGATAGGCAGCTAAGCCAATTTTCTGAACATTTCCGTATTTGTGATAGTGAATGAACAGTAGTACTTCATCCCCGAGTACAAGACAGTGCTATGTGCACTCTGCCATCACTGGTTAGGATTTCCTTCCATCAGCGAAATGTTGTACTTGAAGTAAGGTATATAAGTACTTTACAAAGTTCCTCGAATAATTAAACTGCTTTTATAGCTACCTTCCTGTATTTGTTTAGAATAAACATGAGCATCATGGTTATCACAACTTCATTTGTTAAGCGTTTCATGAACAAAAAAAGCTGAAATATCTATCAATGAATAACAGCAGTGACATTTTACTAGTTAACAATTTTACTGACTGTAAATAAACTTCTTCCCCTTTCCTTCTACCTCTAAGACGGAAAATACAAGTCAAAAAATGGCAGATTAATTTATAGGGAGTTATACGCAAGCTGCATTTCTTACAAATGAATGCAAAAATTTAAAAGTTACAACACAATGTTCTCTTTGGATGAAACTTTTAACAGCAGCCAGCACTTCACAGCAAAATTGATATGCGGTGTTTGTGCATTTTACTATACATCATAAATTTATAAGTTTGAAATTCTACCCATAAGTAAAGTAATTCTGCAATTTGCTACCCTTATTCTTATGTATTATTTATAATGTAATTATAACAGTAAGCATTTGCTTGCATTACAGTTTTAAGTGAGTTGAGAGTTTCAAAAAGATAAAGATTTAGCTACAGCTAATCTCACTTTAAAACTCGTGATTAGACTTCTGTGCAAAAAGAATTGCATACCCTTAGGAATATATTAAACAAAGCATTAACTCCTCAAGCCTATATCTCCGTATTAAATTCTGACCTTGCAGCAACAGCTATTAGCTTGAAGTTTATTATTAACACCTGCAAAGTTACATCTGGTTGAAAGTACAAAGTATCTTTTTTTCTGAATATATCCATCAAAAATTAAAAAAGCAGCATTAGGATGCTAGAGCTAAATAGAAATACAGGACATTTGCACTACATTGTCCATATAAAACAGAGGCTCTCCTAATTAATCAAGGGAAAACAGCCTTGAACAGAAGGGCTTTATGCCTTCTACCTGTAAGTCAATGCTATTAAATGCCACCAAATGCAAAGAGCAAGGGATGACTGAGCCTTTCACTGTGATCACCCAGCTAACCTCAGCCCAGCAACGATGTCTGAAAATGGGTACTTCACGTCACTACACCTTGTTTTGAGACAGACCCTAGAAAAAGAAACTTGCGTGCAATTTAAGATCACAGAATTGACACAGACTGCATATGGAAGTAACAATACAGCTCTTTTCCAAGTGGAACAGTCACCTCATGCTCTTTGTGATTATCACTACTGGCACAAAATGAATTTTCCTAGCACGGATTAGCCAATTTGAAGGATGTTCCAGTAAAGACAAAAGGTCAATTGGAATTTTCAAACAAAGCACAAAATCAGGTTTGAATTTACAGGGAAATTCTTTAACCCAAGTTATATCATTATCAATAACTCCTCTATGGCAAACTGCAAGTAAATGGGCAGGCCCATGAAAAGCAGTATTTGCATTTGTGTATTTTTGTTGCACCTATAGGACATAAAGAAAAAAGAAGGTTCCTTAAATTCCTCTTCTCTCCTAATTTAGAACACTTAAAAAGGAATCATCAAACACAAGTGGATTTTTTTTTTTTGAAAACCTGAAGAGTTGATTTTCTGAAAAAGCAGCTTCTCTTGTACTGCTGCCAGCCCTGCTTAAACTATGAGGTATATATAATCTGGCAAGAATTTCTCCTTATGAGATGTTCAGCTCCAGTACTTTCAGTTACATGTGCAGTGCAGCTCCTCGTTTAGAGCTTTAAAAATGGAAGAAGGTTAGACTGGACTTTGAGAGTTGGAAAATATTTTCAATGTTGAGAGCCAAAATGTAAGTTACCCTAAATGAGACATACACAGATGTAATAGCATAGCTCAGTTTAAATACTTTTAAAGGGAAAAATAAGGAGTTTGGGAGCCATATGGTGATCAGACCAAGAAAATGTTTAAAGGTACACCAATCAAAAGCACTAAAAATAACACAAGCTCCCTCAGCAAGGCTCTTTCAATGGGGTTTGGGTCATTGGTTTGGGGATTTTTTGTTGTTTGGATTTTTTTTTTTATTTGTTAGAGGTGGTGTTCGTTTTTTTCCGTTTTTCATGTAGTAATACTGACTGGTGAGCATCACTCAGGGTTTCACAGACATGAGCTTTATTACTTCATTCATTTATCTGCTGGTTCCAGAATCTAAACATTATAAACCTTTATATTTAAAGAAAGACTGGTCTGTAAATTAAATTACTAAAAAGAGAGTTGGAAACATCAGTAACATGTTTTTTTGCAAATATGTTTTTGCATACCTTTCTGTTAAATAAAAGCATGTGCCGATGGTGAATGGAAATAAGTACTTCAATAAGCCTTATTTCATGCTCTATTGAAAATGCAAATACATTTACCGTCTTAAGGCAAACTTAAGGTAAGTAACTATACTTACTTCATTTATAATGAACAGTTATTTAAAAGTTGATGCCATTTACATGTAGACTATACACACTAAAGCTATCCCTACACTCAAATCAGTCCCACCTATAAAATAGTTGGGTTCATTCACTAGTAAGAACCAAGCTAAGGGGGCTCAGAGTGAGAGGCAAGGAAGAGCTGTAGAATTTGCTCAAACAAACCATGCACAACTCATTTCTCCCAAGTTCAGCTATAAAAATCAGGTACCTAGTAATTCAAGCGAGGTGTCCAGGCTTCTCCTGTAGTTAATGAAAAAAAAAATAAACAGGCAACTCCAGGGAATGAATTATCCTTTCATTAAGGTAGGCTTCTTAAATAGATGGCGTGGTTTATTCTCTAGATCTGCCTATTTTTCTGTTGACTATAGACACAGCATAAAGATGAGTTTTCAAATGACTAGATTTATGTGGAATTAATCTATGTGATGAAAAAGCAACCATCTTAACATGAAGAAGCATCCTAATCAGAGTAACTGCATGACGGCTGTAACAAACCTGCAATATCATTTGGGAGCTGGAAGTAGTGAAAGGCCAAGAACTGAACTCCTCGTAGTGTGGCTGTATATCCTGGATACCAGAAGCACTACCCAGGGACATGGCAGTGGCTGAAGAAGCTCTGAAGAGGTATGCAAAAGTAAAAACCTTCCAAGCTGATAAAAGGCCAAATTATAGCCAGATGAATTTTGGACAGTCTCTGAAAAGAGATGTTTCTCTTTACGCAAGGTTTGAGATGTTCTGAATTACTTCGTTCGGATAAACTTCCTAACACAATTTCACCTTGCTTGAGCAAGACACTGCTAGAATGGCATTTACTAATAGACCATTTAGGAAAAACAAAAACAAACAAATAAACCAACCAACCAACTGTAAAAGGATCACCAAAACGTTAAATCGTCTCTTCCAAAAAACTGGATGAAAGTTCAGCACCATGTGTGTTTTACTCTCTTTTTAGATCATTACTCCTGGGAATTCAAGCTTAACTTGAGGAAAAGCACGAACAAGTACAAGAGTAAATGTGGTGTAGTTTAATATAAACATGGTCACTAGATATATTCCAAAGAAGTTAAGAGAGTGCCTCATTTGCTTCACAGAGACTACTGTTGAAAGTCACCCAAAGGAGATACCCAACTCGAGAAAGCCCAGGGCATGCAACTGATGTAAAGCTTACTACTTTGCAGAAAATCTATCTCTACTGTGTACAAATAGAGAATGATAATCTATTTGAGGTGAAAGAAAAGTTCTAAGAGCTCTGTGTCTTCAAGTCAAGAATCCAGAAAACCTCTACCTCAGTAGAAATATTGTAAGGCGCCTCAATCTCAAACTCAGTAGCAACAATCCTGATACAACGATGCAGGTGGAAGTCAGACTTTTTGACAGGAGAACAGTGAACAGATAAACCAAACAAGCAGAGACTCTTTGATCTGTACTAAGAATAGCCAAGAGTTTAGAATGAGCTCCGAAGGAAAAAGCCACTAAAAAGACATGAAAATAAACAGAAAATGAAATTTTTAATAGTTTAGTAAACATATATCATGACATATATTTTCTTTAGAAAACTAACTTGAGGAAGCATAAATGCAGTAATCTTATATACATAGTATAAACCTGTCTTTATTTATTCTGCCGTGCCATATTTTGGTAAGACCTTACCTAGATTACTGTCCATGTTTATTCTCACCCCTAGCTAAGGGACAAAAAAAATCTAGGGAAGACAAAAAAAATTAATAATAGGTTTGTTATGTATAGTGGTGATGGTGTCATAATAAGTCACTACAAAGCTGCTGCAAAGAAATTCATGTTTGATGTTAACATTAATAAATGTTAAAATGGATTATGGGTGGGTTACGAAAGAGGAAGACAACACTACACACTAATGAAAGACTTCTGTTAATTTCTGGTCTGAACTTCGCAGGGCTGCAACTTGTGGCCATTGCCCTGTGTCTTAGCATCTTCCACTGCTGAGAAGAGCTTGACTCTACTATCCTTGTGAGCTCCCCACTCTCAAGTAGTTGTAGGCTGCAATTAGCTCCCGCCCTTTGCCTCTTCCTAGAATAGGTCTATTACAGATTCAATTATAAGGCTGGTTTTACCTTGGTAAATAAACTAAGCAGTCCTAAAACCACAGAACTGAGTTCTCTTACATTTTTTGTTTTCCATGGCTGCCATCCTGTCTAGTAAAAGAAAATTCTAAATAAAACCCTCTCTGTTACCTTCTTAGCACAAGAGCTGTGCTAACTGCGGATGAACCTTTTAAGAGATCACACTGGGTTTGGCTGGGGTAGAGGTAATTTTCTCAGGGTGGCTGATATAGGGCCATGTTTTGGATTTGCGCTGAATACCATGTTGATAACACAGGGATGATTTAGCTATTGCTGAGCTACACAGGGTCAAGGCCTTTTCCGCCCCTCACACCACTGCACCAGCAAGTGGCTGGGGGTGAACAGGAGGCTGTGAGGGACACAGCCAGGACAGCTGACCCCAACTGACCCAAGAAATATCCCATACCATAATGTTATCATGGTCAGCATGCAAAGCTGAGGGAAGAAGGAAGTGGGGGGGATGTTTTGAGTGATGGTGTTTGTCTTCCCAAGTAAACATTATGTGTGGCAGAGCCCTGCTTTCCTGGAAATGGCCTGCCCATGGGAAGTGGTCAATGGATTCCTTTACTTGCACATGCAGCTTTTGTTTTACCTATTAAACTGTCTATCTCAACCCACAAGTTTTCTCATTTTCATCCTTCTGATTTCCCTCCCTCCCCCTATCCCACTGGGCAAAATGAGTAAGTGATCAGCTGTGTGGGGCAGAGATGCCAGCTGAGGTTAAACCACAACTGACACACTGGTATCTGGAAGTGCTCAGTATACCACTAGAGTAAATGGGCAAGAGTGGAATTTGAGGAATAATCCAAGGATAATCTTTGGCTTAGGCAACCCTAACTGTCCCTTTAAAAGGGCTTACAAATCTGAAAAACTTTATGTATCTCATGTTAAGTTTTCCCTCAGTTTTGTTTCCAAAGTTGTATTTATACAATACATTTTGTAATTTACAGTATTTAACTCACAAAAATCTTAGTAGCAAATAATGTTTGAAACTTGAAACTATGTAAATTAATATTTTTATGAAAATTTTCCAGACAAATGCAAGAAAAATCAAGGGTCTTTTCATTAGCACTAAAAATAAGCTGCTCAGTTAGAACTCATTTCATGCTACATGTTCAAATTTTTTCACACCTTTCAGAATTAATATTCTTTCTGAGTATCCTAAAGCAAGTTTGTTTTCTTCCTCAAGGAATTTCTTTGATGAAAAAGAGGAAAGCTTAAAGCTGTGATTTAAATATTTTAGTTGTTTTTTTTTTGGGGGGAAAGGTTTAATATGTTAAAACAAATTAAAAACTTTCCGTATGGTCAAACTTTTAATTATGCCCATGGGCACCTACAGTCAGTTAATACCAAAACCTATTTCTTGTTTACTGATACCAGAAATACATCAAGAATAAAAGTGGCAGTAAGTTATCTACTGTGGGACAGACTACCCTGTATGTCTAACACAGGCATCGCTCTCCCACAGTCATCTCAAATACAAAATCACAGCTTTCTCAAAGTAACTTTGCAGGTATCTTTTCAGAATTGCTATTTGTTAAAACAAATACAAAGTATAATATATACCAAAGCTCTTACTGGTTTGCATGAGAAAAAGAATATAGTTAAATTTTATGCAGGATGACTTCCACTCTACAGCAAATAAAAATAACCAAATCAGTAAAATATTTTAATATTCTTGTAACACAACCTAGGCTTAGTCCTTTCATTTTTCCAGATATCCCCATGAAGATATTAACTTTCTAGTATTCATAATCCAAAGTACAACAACAGACATCTTAAATTTGCCCAGATTTCAATTCAAGTGTTTTAAAATATGTTTTTATGCTTTCTTTTCAGTGTACTGGAAGGTCACATTTTTTTACATGAATGGTAACAGGCACAGTTCACAACACAGGTCAAAATTTCTTTGGGGATTCATTCTCACTCTCTCATTTTAAAACAAGTTCATGATTTGAATTCAAGATAAAAGATGAATACATTAGTGATATAAATGCTCAGTCTGGCCCACATATATAATGCTCAAACACCATGAATGAACAAATCCTTATTATTCATTTCATGTGCTTTACTAATAAAGACTGCGAATGGAATTCACAAGGGTATTACTGAATGTTATGAACAAACACACAATGTCTGTCTGTGTCCACATTTCAAGTTAACGTCACCTATTCCCGTTTATTATCTGAACACTCCCCACCTACTGCACAAACACAAAATCTCAAAACAAAAGACAGGATTACTTACCAATGGTTCCCTGTTTTTGACCAGCCTGATAATTTTCACTGAATCTTCTTCCTCATCAATATCATCAGGCATGGGGGGCAAGACAGGATCGTAGTTCTTCTGAGCAACAGTATCATGTACAGAGAGCAACGCCTGGAAACATTGATAGTATATTATTTGACATTTGAAAAGTTTATGGAAAACAAAGCAGAGGATATTATTTATAGCCTCTACTAGCATGACACACGTAGATTGAATATAACTCTTATATACGATTTTATCCATGTCAAATTGGTGAAACAACTCCATAAAGTATGTTTTCATATACACAAAGTATGCATCTAGTAAACTGTGGATACAGAACACTGTAATCAAACACACAAAAACAGCAAGTGCTTTGCACAATAGCTTGAAATCACAATTATTATGAACAGGAAAAAAACTAAGTCTCCTAAAGTAAGATCATTCTTGATGACCTACATAAAAAGTTTCTGCGATACGGTAAGCAGACTTATGAAACAAATAAGCAAAATAAGCATCTTCCAGTACTTCTGTTCAGTACTTTTGTTCATGAGACGCACAATATCAAGCTGTTGCCCAGCCATTCCCTTCAGAGGAGCTCTGGAAGCTAACCTGGATACTGGACCCCTTTCAGACTAGCTCACTTTCATATAAGCTCCAAATTATTTTAAGAATTTTTAATTTATTGTGGAATTCATGATTGAGATTAAGGAACATAATGCTGAAATGATTTGGTTTAGGCAGGTCCTTATCAACCATGTGTCGCATGTCTTGCCTCTGTTGTGTCTCCAGTTCATGCAAAGCTCAAACAATAGATTTTTCAAAGAAAAGTCTAACAAAGCCTGACAAAAGGTTCAGTCTTAAAAATAAAATCATTTATGAACTTTGTGATGTAATAAAAATCTTCAAAGTCAAAGGGAGTTAAGAAAGATCATTCCCCTAAGGCTCTAAAAAAAAAAATAAATCTTAGCTATAATCTAAAATTCACAGCTTCTTCTAGATACAGAACTCGAAGTTCTTGTCTATTTTTAAAAGCCTTCATTATTTATAATACCTTTTAAACTGGTAAAAAATGTTTAAGTAATGCTTTTATTTTGTAGTGCCAACTATGCATTGTAGCAGGAATAACAGCAACAGCCATACGTACAATTCTATCTACTGCTTTCAGATACCTCTGTTTCCAAGTAGTTGCTCCTAAATCCCTGAATATTTTATATTTTGGCCTGGTATTTGTTCTCAAAGAGTCATTATAACAAAACTTGTAGTCTAAATAGCAGAAGTGATTTACAAATTGATAACCTTCCTGACAATAAAAATAAAGCAGGTTGGAAAATGTTGAGAAGTTTAGGATAAAGCAGAACACATCGGCATTGCTGACATGGATGATACAGAATACATTATCTCCATGACTGTAATAAAGAGTCTATTGTAGCAATTACAATACTGATTAAGAAGAAACTCCTCAATAAAGACCAGAAAATAGCTACATTTCTCTGATGTCAGCTTTCTTTCCACTTAATAAGAGGCAGGTAATACTTGACTGAGTACACAGAAGACCAGAAAACGTATGTTCTCGAGGATAATGCAAATGTTTTAAAAAAGCATGACACTTCCATTATGCTATTCCAAGTTTTTTTTCCTAAATAGAGGAGACTGTAAGCACAGAAAACAACTTCCAGGCAAAGCCACAATCTATCATTTCAAAAGCCGAAGGCAAAAAGCATACCGTAATCTTGAAATTCTGAAGTTTAAATATGAACTTAGGTCTTCAACAAAATAAATACAGGGGATGATGATGCCTGCTTTATGAGAATTTGTATTATTCTACTAATTTCCATGCATATTGAACAATCTGATAAAATAATTTCAACATACTAATTATTTCTGGTATTCTTCCCTAGACAGAGTTATGAATTTGTACTATTACCATTAGAAATCACCAGCTTCCTCCCACCAAAGATTAGTTTTACTTTACATCTGAGCTAAAAACCTCAGGCTAGCAATTATGGTTCCTCCTGGAAATGTGTATTATGAAGCATTACATACATAAAAGCCATGCAATCACATGTAGTCCTCTAAGATGGATGTGAAATATCAAAGATATACTAAAACAAAAGTAGTGTTTGCTTTTACTTCAGGCTACTTACAGTTAAGATTTCTAAAACTAGTCTTCTGCAATTACATTTTTCCACATAAAGCTAGGGCACATTCATGAACTGGTTCAATTTAATGAGGTTCTATATTACAGTTTAAAAACAATCAGGCAGATAGAGAAAACAGATGAATATAATCTAATGCACCACTTCCAGAGTAAAAGGCAGCAACTTAAAACATGTTCAAAAGAACCTATCCTGGACAATGAAACTTGTAAAACAGATTCTGTCCACTGCTACACTTAATTATGCCACGTGTTAATAAGATACTTCCCTGCTCTGACTGCCAAATCAGGCTCCTGGATGCCATGTGCAAAACAATGATGCAGCCTAAGTATTATAAACCAATGCCAATCAATGTCTCATTTATGACTCTTTTGTTAACTCACAACTGCTACTTATCAACCTCTTCCCTCCTCCTTCCAAAACACATATTAAATCACAAAGTACTATATTTTTCAAACAAGATATTTTCCCCTAACTGTAGTACTACTTTATTTCATTGCAAAGATGCGTATTTTAGATGAGTATGAATGCCAGAAATTGTCTTTTCTCAGTGTAGCTTCCAGAAGAGCTTCTGTCATCACAAACTTGTTTACATTGTACAATGAACATGCTATGATTTCTTTCCTGCTTGTCTTCTGTCATTGCTTCTTTTAACACCCTCCTCTGCTCACTGTAGTCCCTCTTGAACTAGTCAGTAACATAGACACTGGGCAATAATTAATCTGCAAAAAAAACTTATAAAGCCATTTTGATTTCACTTGATGTGTTCAAATAGGAGCAATTACAGCCTGTCCTCAAGAAAACTTTTGTTTTGAACACATGAATATCCATATTCACAGAGTAAAAGGACATCTCTTCAGCAGCTTCTTTGTACCCTGTAGTTAATATAATGTATGCTTAGTCCAAAAAACTATGTCTCAGACTAGACTTTCACAGAAGAGGTTGGGACTTCTTAAAAGCAAACAAATTGCAACTGCCAAGAAACAAAACTTGGATCCTATGATAAACAAGATGTATTCAGCATAATTGTGCAGTAAATGCACAAGGCAATGTAAAGCTAGCAATGTTCTCTTTTTGTACATAAGTGATCAACTCATTCACTTCCATGATACTAAGTTTTACCTATCACAAAGCACTGCAAGAAGTGCAGATGATTCTGTTGTTTTGTTTTTGTTTTCAAATACACAGCTCTTCAGAACTATGCATGTATGATCCAAGATTTGGGTCATGTATATTTAAGCACTTCTGGAGAAAAAGATTTTATTTCAGCTCCACGTTCTATGCTTATGATTCACTAATGTAAACATGGTCCACATTTAGAACTTGAAAGAAGGTATGATTCAAACTCCTGCACTACCTAAATATAAATATTGATGTTCAGCTAAATTCTTAGACATGATCTAGCTGGAAATGAAGACTTTCATCAGGCCTCTGAAATGTCTAATAACTAGTGCTATATTTTTCATATTAAAGCTATCACTGATCATTTCACAGTTTATAAATTGGAATTTTACACTATCAACTTACACAAAGAATATCTGACAGTGGAAACATTCAAAGTTCTTTTTCTTAAAGTGTTCCAAAACTTTAAATGCTTATTTAAATTGAGAATGTTATTAATAAAAACAGTTCGATATTTTGAAAAATGCATATCATTTACCTACACTGACTACATTTTTGCTCCTCTAAAACAATGACGAATTTTATATTTTATATTATTTCTTCTTCTGTTTATATATGGAGAACTATAAGATTACAAGTAGACCCCAATTCATGAACACAACTCCTTATGTTTTTTAATTCCATTATTAAAAAAAAAAAATATATATCTCAAGCTTTACTTGTCACAAATATTTTATATTTACTAGTCTAGAAAAACATTTTAGAAAAGAGTAAATGAAATAAAAAAGAGGGACAGAATTGACAAAAAAAAACAAAAGCAGACTTTCCCCCATGTTACTTGAAAAAAACAGGCACAGAAAATTAAATAATTAATAGTCAAGATTATCGACAAAATTTGTAGGGACTTGAACCAACTTTCATGAAAGCCAACAGCTGGAGCAAACTGTGACACTGTCAAACCAGCTGCTGGTTACTTTGCCTATCGTGTAGATTGCTGCCCTGGCAGCCCTGGCAGCAGTCAGCAAATGGAACAAAATGGTCCATGACTTTGCTGCCCCAGTTACAGCTTGGATCATTAGCACCAGTGACCTTCTCTGGCTGTTCAGCTTGAACTCTGTCAGGTGAGACAGGAACTTTTTCTCCCGCTTCTTTGCTTTGCTATAGCGACAGTAACTTCCACTGAGGCTGGCACAGAGAAGCTACACTGGAGGAGAAAAGTATACTTTCATCAGCAACCACAGCAACATGCCCCTGAAATTGCCCGGCAGAGCTCATCCTCCAGAGAGCTCTGGCCATATTGCTTTCCTTCGTAATAAGATTACAGAAGAAATGCAAAAAGACAAGATGAAAATGTTGGTAGGGAAAATTATTCAAGACTGGAAGGACTGATTTACAAGTACAGAAAGTTAAAGTCAAATGAGTGAAGTCATCCAGCAACAGATACCAAAGAAGGAAAGCTGAAAGAGCTGCAAGGAGACTGAACCTACTGAAGGGTAACAATTTAGATAAGAGTGGGGGAAGGAGCAACCTTTCTTCTACAAGAGAATTAGTCTTTAAGACTACTATCTTGAGTACATAGGCTAGATTTTATATTGATGTACTGATGAATGCCATCCCACTAATTCCAATTTCCAGCATATTTGCTGGTGGTAAAACGGCCATCAGAAAAGGGCAGTGCATGACAGTCTCTTAACCAGCAACACTGCCTGCAAAAGGAGTACGTGCAACCCTAATTCTGATGCAAGATAAGGGTTAGCAAGATAGCAAGAATGAGCATCTCAACTAACAGAAAAGAACAACGTGAGCTGAATTCTCCAGCTTGGCTAAAGCATAATCTAGAAGCGGAAGCAATCAACAGAACTACAGGCAGGAGGAACTCAGTAGCGCTGCTCAAGCAACTGAAGGGTAGCTGGGCTACCACTGAACTGAACTGTTTTTTTGGCAGTAGAAAGAGTGAGTGAGCACACAAGCCACAGTAACCACTTATGAGGCAGAAAAGTAAAATTATTCCTTCTGGTGTCACAATAATCTAATGACTTTCTTACAGAAATCTGAAGTTTTCTGTTCTGAACAAAATTCCCAAGTTAAACACATGCAGTACATAATGTTAAAGAAATCAGTTAACTCTCAAAGAAATGAACACTTTTTACTTGTACTACTGAAAATAATTTACAATATTCAATTAACACAAGCAAAAAACCTGACAGTGATGGTAAAAAATAAGGTCCTTTAAATTTTCTGGTTGCAATCAGGAAACCAATGGGTGTGCTACTTCATGGGAAAAGAACAAGGATTAATTTGCTTCTTTCCATCCTGCAAATATTATATTTTTCCTATATATTCTCTACAAAATCCCTGGAAGTGATATATTGTGTGACAAGACAGCAGTTACGTATGTACAAAAAAGAAAAAAACACTCCATGCTTCAAACTGTCTCATCTGTACTTAAACCAGAGTTACCCTCTAGCTCAAGCTTGTCAAACTGGCAACTAAATCCCCTTCTCTTCCAATCTGACTTCGATGCTGTTGGGATTACAAAAGTGATTCCAAATATTTAAAACATACTGTACATGTATGGTTTTGCGTTCTTAATATCTACCATATATTAATGTTCTCAGCATAGCAACATCTCAGTTGGATCAATATTCAGTATGTATTACTTTTTCCTCTTTACAACAGCGGACTTTATTCATGACTGTATGAATGCCCTTTCACAAAAGGGTAATTACCTTGCCTGAAAATGCAGTTTCTTGATTTCAGATTCACCAGTCTGAACTGATGGGTTTACCTGCAGCTGGTAGCCAGACAGCAACAGCCAATAGAGAAGTGAACTTTCTGCATCTTCAGACTCCTGCTTCCTCTGGCTCATTGTTCGCAGCCCCTAGAGATGCTTCCGAAGTCAAGCTATTCTCAGTGTTCACTGGAACACGCAGCCCGCCTGTGTCATCTGGTAAAGGTGTTAATATTCTTCCAGATGACAGGCCTATGTTTTTCCTCAGTTGTGGATAAAAGCAGAATAAGCTCTGATTTTAAATCAACAGTGATGAATCTGAACAAAATCTGTTTTATATTCGCAACATGATTCACGTAGCTAAAGTGTTCTTGAAGCTTTAAGCCCTATTCAAGTGACTTCCAAGAGCACAAATACATGGTTTTCAGAGTGGAAAATGCCGAGACAGGAGCACTCTTCCAATATCTTGGCAATCTTTGACCAACTCCTTTTGAAGAAGTGGCAGCATCCTGACAATATTAAGTGTCTACAGCAGTAGAATACATCTTTTCTTGGTTGAAAAACACATGAAGACACCCTCCCTCCCAAAGGAATCATGCGAAAATATAAACTAAAGGAAAATAAAAGCTGAGGTTGCAGTTGCCTTGAAAAAGTGTCTTTTAGAAATGACCCAGCCTTTGACAACAGCATGCTGTCTAAAGTATTAAAAAAAAAAAAAGAAAAGAAAAGAAAAACATCTACTGATCAATGAGGTTAAAAGAATCTGGATTCATCAGTGAAGTAGAAGAGAGGAGACTGCTGAAAAACTGAATGGAAAGTTCAAGTAGAATATGGTCCAGCAAAAGAAAAGCAACACTGATGGAAAAAAAGCAGCATAAAAAGATGACAACTAAAAAAAAGGGGGAGTATTTGCTTCATATTGTGCAGTTTCTCCATTTTGCCTAGCTGAATAGAATTAATACTTGAATGGAATATGATTTTATCCATAGTGATTTTTTCTTCCTCCTAAATTACCAGCTTTGGTAATGTTGCTGACTTTTATGCACTGTTTGTAAATGCTACAGTTACGTGTCTGCAATTCAACATTCTTACACGGGTTAGAGCTGGTTCCTTCATGTGGGAAAGTCTGTATATATAACCAAAGAATTTCTTTGATTTACTTTTCCAATTTTTATTTTCTGCTGTCAACCTGCCTAGCTCCACTTTTGTTTATTATATCTATCACTTTGTTTATTATATGTTGGCTCCCAGCAAGCACTCTCATATCCATATGTCTAAGAAGACTGACAGACAAGCTGTCCATTGGACATTGGTTGAGTTATCACATGAATCGGACCTGAGAGCATTTCCAGAGTAACATGATGGTTGTTGCTTAAATATATTCATGCAGTATTCTTTCATCTCCTTTATATAATTTTATATCTGTGTTTACAATATATTGCATAGTTATATGTATGCTCTGTCAGCTCCTACCACCTTTAGAAGTGAGCCACAACTGCTTTCTGCTTTTCTCTGCCTGTCAGATGTGAAAAATCGAGGTTTTTCTTGCTGTTTTTAAAAGGTCTATTTTGCTATTACATTTTTGTTTTACTTACTCCATTCCAGCAACATGAACATTCCAAAAATAAAGACAGTAACATATTCTCCCAGCACTCCCCACCCAAAAAAAGTTTTCTATAAAAAACTCCTTTGAATTATGGGTGCAAGCAGAAATGGAAATAGGAAGTCAAAGTCTAAAGCTGAAAAAGAGTTGAGAATAAAAACTATTTTTCCTCTAACAAGGTTGCCAAATGTGTGATGGATGGCTTCCCAAAGTGGCAAATAGTTTAAAGGCAAATAGTTTAAAGGCAGGAAACACTGGGCAGAAGGATCTCATCCACTTGCCAACAAAAGTCTCCCCAGCACAAGCCTTGTCTTCCCCAGCTTCATGGCTGGTGTTCTCAGTACATCTATGGGCTATCCATCAACCAGTGTTATCAAACCATCAGCGCTGTGGTCTTTGATTATTTTTTCAGTCATTTGCATGTATTATTCAGGGAGAAAATAAGTATTTCTCTCTCACTGCTGATATTTCACAGTCCACAATCCAAAAAATCAAGCAGGCTCTTGCAGATTTAGAAATTAAGGACATCTGATTTTGCAAATGAGGATTAGGTAGGTAGCTTTTCAGCTGGCATATGAAGTACAACGTACTCCAGCTCACCATATTAATAAACTAGTTTGTATGGTAAAAATCTCTTAATTTAGGAGCACAACTCCTGTAATCAGTCCTACCAGCAAACCTCAAAGTCCACTGACGAGTAAATGGTTATAAATAATGGCAAATTATGCTTCCTCAACACATACTGTAGTTTGTGTTACCATGTGTGCTCATGAATATTTCATAAAGAGGAGGAGAATAGTCTCTCAGGGACATGAGCAAAATAGAAAGCATTGGTGCATTCAGGAAGACAGGTCTCTAAGGGGACAGGGCCAAAAGGTCCTCCAAATGCCTGGGATACAGTAACAACCCACATGTAGCTAAGATGTCAAGCAACCTGAAATTCGTATTTGGGCTCTCCAGATGCAAAACCTGAACAACTGTAGGCAAATCCCAACAATTTCCAGTGGAAAACGTTGACTTTGCAGAAACTACATATTTCAGCAAAAAAGCCCTGATGGAAAATCCTCAGCAAGTGTAATTACAAAGGAAATGTTGCAAAGATGACAAAGTTTAGATTAAGATTTTTTTTTTTAATTACATGTTATAAGAAATGCTTCATAAAGTTTGCAAAGCAAAACCAGGTTTTGTTTTATATTACTGTAGCTCAGTATTTTCTCTGAAAGCTTTGTATGTTAATGTTCTTGTAGAAAAATGCCCGCTGTTTCCTGCAAAGCAAATCGTGTCCAATTTTGCCAGTGACTGTAATGCAGCTTTACAAGGCTCTGCTGATGAAGGCTTAAAATGTTTATTTGGTTTTGCTTTTTAAATTTTTTTAAAAGAACAAGTAGCACTTTGATCAGAACAGTCTATTAGGTCACTGTACAAATCTGGTGAGCCTCAGTATTTACGTTCCAGTCAATACAAGAAAAACAGAACAGGACAGAACAACAGAAAAGGTACACTTCAAGCAAAAAGCAGCATTATTTATTTTTTAAAAAAACCCTAAACAAATACAGGAAACATATGAAAAGCAAAATGTCCTGGCTTCATTATATGCAGTTTTAGTTTTGTTTAATTCATGGTCCTGCTGTTAAGGAAAACCAGGGAGGTACTTATTAGATGAAAATCTTCACAAATGCAAATTGTTTATGCTTTGTGAAACTGAAAGTCAGGTACACCTCAAATAATTTGCAGATGAAACAGCAAGCATAAATCCTATTTACAATTTCCTGGTGTACGCATCTTTGCCACTTGAAAGCAATTTTTAAAAAACTGAAAACAACTTAAAAAAAATCCTTATTTTCTCTGAACAGCACACTGAAGTTGTCCATGGATAAATTAATCTGAAAACATTTCCAGTCAGCCGAGAGTGGTTTCCCCTTCACTCTGCAAGTTATCTAAAAATTACTTCCAAAATTCTATTCATTCTGTGGCAATGAAAAAGAAACCAAGAAAAATACTTCAAGTACATCCATCACTTGTTCCCTCTAAGACTACAGGTACAGTGCCCAAAGCGATCCAAATACTTCACATTCTTGCATACTGTGATGCACTGAAGTTATTCACAGTCCTGCCTTGTGTCCTTGTTTCAGAACCTGGCTTATGTTTCAGACTTGCAGCTGGCAAACCTTTCAGCACACAAAACCGGAAGATAAACCCTGCTGAAACAGGCAGAACTAGCATGGCATTCTTAGGAGGTTAAAAAAGGCTTAATTTCCTCTGGGTCATAAGAAGTAAAAACATCCTTCAGAACAGTATTAACACAGAGGCATAAGCTTTTAAAATAATTATTTTTCTGTCCGTTACAGCAATGATCACGAAGGTCATATTTTATATTAATTTAAAACACACTACATTTACCCTAATATGGCTTAAATTCAAATGGTAAATTGTTCATTTCTATATTTAATGATCAGGAACGTAACTGTGTTATAAACACAAATTTAAGAGTTAGTTAGATTAGAATAATATATCCCGAGCCTGTCTCAAAGTTACTACAATTGGGATAATAGTGTTCAATGTACTAACAGATTCTTTTTGTAGGCTTTCTTGTTTACAGTCACATCAACAGCATGTTAATTCCTATAGATAATTGTTTCTGTTTTTCAGATTTCAAATAATTTTGAAATAAAAAACAATTATGAGCTTGTGCTATGGCACTGTCCTAAAAAGAACACAGCTTTTACCAGCCTGTTAGAAAAGGAACTGAGACCTACTGTTCAAGAAAGTTTTTTAGTTAAAGTGGAAGAGAATTTGGAAGTCTTTCATTCTTAGTTTGATCATCTGTCATATTTACTACATCTCCTTAGCGTCTGTCACTGGGGTTCTACCCTGTGACTGATAGAGCTCTAGTGCCCCTTCTTCCCATTTGCATCCTTACTGACACGCAAGACTATTCTGCTAATTTGACTGTGACATGTGCATTAAAAATCCAGAATTAAATTGCCTTTTAGATATATTTCGTGTTAACATCATCAATCTTCACCTTCCAACTATGCATTCCAATTTATACAATTGTAAAACAATTAAAAAGCATTTTGTCTCCAGAGAATGTAGTTAATAAAAAGAAAAAAAAGTATAGTGCTCTCAGACAATAGCAATTCTTCCAGATTCATTAAAAAAGTCAAACTGCTCTATAAAGACATCTCTCACAATTGCAGTGGTGCCTACCTGATCATAATCACAATCTTTAAAATTTTTATGATTAGTTCCAAAGTTTGGTACAACTCCGCTCTTCACATACATTCAGTTTGCTGTCACCTAAGTTTCTTAAATTTCTCCAAATCATAAACTATTAAAGCTGAGAATACTTATTTATTTATGCTATTATTCATTTTTTTTACAAAAGCACACACATGGGTGCTTTCTCTTTAAACCAGAAAACCAAAAATTTCCTCATGTATATCCCCTACTATATATTATGCTCATCACGTCATAGAAAATTAAAATAATTCAAAACAATTAAGCCTTCTGTAAAAGAGAAGTTTAGTGGCATGTCAAGCTTCATATGTTGTGCATTTACAACATACATTGAGTAACTTTAATGTTGTCACTAGACAGGGAAGCTAAGGAACATTTCTTCCTTTCTTTTACCCATGAAAACCACTGTATTACATAAGTTCTTCACTGTTTTTCAGTCAAACATGAAGTCATATAATTTTAATGTAAATGTAAACCTGTAAATTGTAATTACAATGTAATTGTAAACCTGTAAAAATGTATAACTGGAATGCAAAGCCCAAATCTTGAAAACATAAACCATCTTCTAAATGCTTCCTTCATAAAATCAGCAAATTATACTTGAAATATGGTTAAAAATAATCTAATTCATGGTTATACCTTAAGAATTATAAAATTCTTAAAAAGTCATTCCAGGAACTGAGGAAAAACTCAGGAGTGGATGCAGTACTTATTCCCACACAGGCCAGGAATTACCCCACCTTCAAAAACAGCCCATTAGCCTGAATTATACAGAATAAACCCTCCAAGCAGCACCACAGTCCTCCCTCTATTCCTTGCTCATGCGAAGTTATAACAGACATTCCACACTGCCTGCCACTTCTAATGGAGATGGTGGTAGCAATACACATAATATCTAATACACAATTAATTCACAGCACCAGCTCCTATGTTGAACAAACAGAAAGAATTAACAAAACAAATCTCAATATTTGTCAGAAGACAGTCCAGCAGGCAGGGTTTGTACAGTAAATTCTGTAGTGTGCCAAGCTGTTGTCTGCCTTGTGAGCCCTAAGCTGGAAGGGGACAGACAAGCCTGCCCCACCACAACGGAGAACCTGTTGGTGAGTGCTTCTGCTATGATACTCGGAAAGCACTGACAGCAGCAGAAGTATGAAATTTCACTTTCAGAAATTTAAAATACACTTACAGACAGCTAGGCAAGTGGATCCAAGCCTGCTCTGCCACCATTTCAAATCACAAAAGCATGCCCTCATACAGGTTCAAACACCATTCAGACTAGAGCCAAAAAGCACTGTGTACAGGCTGGCCTGGCCCCACTACGAACTTATACATCTTTTACGTTTTATATCTTTAAGGTATGTATTTTATTGCAACTTAATAATACAAACCAAATAAAATCCTCATATACCTCACAGCTTTAAGAAAAACAAACACAGCCATTAAGTTTCAGTACATCTAGTTCATGGAATCATGGAATAGTTAGGGTTGAAAAGGACCTTAAGATCATCTAGTTCCAACCCCCCTGCCATGGGCAGGGACACCTCACACTAAACC
>WYDI02016957.1:0-38740 GCA_009867235.2 Psittacus erithacus
AAGCACCTTGTTGTTTTTCATGTGCCTTAGCATGCCTTCCAGGAGAATCTGCTCCAGGATTTTGCCAGGCACAGAGGGGAGACTGAGTGGTCTGTAATTCCTCGGGTCATCCATTTTCCCCTTCTTGAAAATGGGGGTTGTATTTCCCTTTTTCCAGTCATGGGGAACTTCACCTCACTGCCATGATTTTTCAAATATGATGGACATTGGCTTAGCAACTTCATTTGCCAGCTCCTTCAGGACCTGTGGATGGATTTCATCAGCTCCCATGGACTTGTGCACATTCAGGTTCTTGAGATGGTCTTGGACCTGATCCTTTCCTACAGTGGGTCTAGGGTCTTCATTCTCACAGTCCCTGCATCTGCCTTCCAAGACTTGGGTGGTGTGGTCAGAGCATTACTTAGCTCATTCCTGCTGTTGCATTGCTTATTCTCTGGAACACATTTCTAGCGTCAACCTCTTTCTTTTATTCTAAATGATGCAAGTATTCAGCCTGAATAAATTATAGGCTGGGTACTGGCATGCAATTTAAGGATATCAGATGCACAAGAGGCCAGACTAGGTGGCCCCGTAGTCCCTTTTATGGAAAAATGACACCCAATGGGATCATTATTATAAAGCAACAAGCAGTTTCAAAGCAACAGGAGCTGGAAGTAACTCATAGGCAAAGCTGTGAGCTGTACCACCAAGGTGAAATACACACCTTTGTGGCCTTTGCAATAGCTTATATGACGCTGATAGGAGTGGCATGGCTGGACAGTGCAGTGACTGCATGCATCACTGGAAAAACAATAAGCAAAACCTTTTGCAAGTCTGCCCCTCAGCACCCAGATCTCCTTGGATCCTTGCAGTGATTCATTCTGACTCCAAGCTCACAAGACAGCCCAGTGAGTCCTTCACAGGACCAGCAGGTACTTCAGCTGGTGTCTGTGTTGATTGCGGCTCTTCTGGGCACTGGCTGTGTGCAGGTTTGAGTCCCAGTTGACTTCAGGGCATGCAGGATCATGCCTTTTCTCCTTGGAAACAGTGGTTTTCCATTATACAAATATTAAAAGCAACTTGTTCAGACTTGTTCATTTAATTAAAGTTGGTTTGAAAGGTTCAGAAGTGAAGGGAAATCATGTTTTTAATTGGATTTTCTTATTGGTACAAAAATATAATAGGAAATAATGAGAAGATTAAGTACAACTGTCTCATTTTACTGAAAAAATGTATGCCAAGTGGAAGCAAATGCGTTTTTATATGTCATCACATATCTTTGCTTAAGCCTTCAGTCTTTCTCATTGTGGAAATGAACTTTCAAACTCTGTGAATCTCTAATCCTGGAAGGGACTCAGCTCTTGGCAGGTGGCATAACTGCTTATGTCCCTGCTGGCTGGGTTTGTCACAGCTGCTGAGTACTTCTGTCCCCTTATGACAATCAAACTTCCATTTCCCTTCTGTCAGGCACTCTGTTTTTTCCATAAATGCATATGAGATAAGGGCTCTGCCAAAAGCATGGGAAGGGGAGCAACTTACATGTGAGGTGACCAGGTCCAGCTTCAGCAGAAGCGTTCCTGACCTTACTCCAGGCTCAGGAGAGGTGCCATAAACTTCCCTGTGGTGTGTTTAAGAAGATGCCACAGTAGTTAACCTGGATCAACCAGCGCGTTTGGAGTGGAAAGGCAGAGAGAGCTTGACTGGAGCTTTAATCAGCAGCCACAGTGCAGTCAGTTCTGAAGACCAAAGTTTAAAGCAGATTATTCTGAGGGGCTATCCTTATTTTCTAGTGGGCTTGAGACATTTAGTGACACTTCTTTTTTTCCCTCCAAGCAGCCTGCAAGCATGCAGGAAAAAATACAGGAATGGAATAGAGTGACTACCCATTGCTGCCTGGAAGCTTGGGAGGCTGGCCATGGGGAGGCCGGCCATGGGGAGGCCTCACCACCAGCTCCTGCCATTGTCTCTATCTTTTTGGTTCCTGAATGCAGAGTCAAGTGAACTGTTACAGCGATAAGACATTTGACCTCTAAGCAACCTAGCTGATGTGATGAAACCCAGTGTCTACAGTGTGCCAGTGCTGATAAGAGTGCAAACCAGCCAAGAATGCCAACACCCTGTTCACCAGCCGCTTGTACACAGTGACCTCTTTCTCCACCATCATCATTTGAAGGCTTTTGATGCTCATGTAGACAGATGATGACTGTATAACCTTTTAATGGACAAGTGGCAGAATTAATGTGAGCTTCTCAGGTTTGGGGAATTCTTTATATGTAGTGTTCATTAACACAGATTGAGAGCCTAGGCAGCTTTTAGGTGATCTGCACCTGTAGTGACAGCCGGGACATAAACAACTTGCAAGTATGAAATGTTGCTTCCAGATTCTGTTCAATGTGCTACCAGCACAGTCTTTACCAGAAAAGATAGAGTGAAACAATGCATGTGATGGCTTTATCTGACAGCCTTATTTTCTCCTCCCTTGCTCATTGAGTGAGTCTACCTAATGTCAGACCCAATAAAGTCAGCAGCTGTCTATAAGGAGCAAACAGACCCTCATTAAGGGAGGCCCCTCATGCTGCTTTTGTTTGTGCTCATATGCGTTACAGGAATGGACTAGGAAAGCATGAATATTTAAAGCAATTTATTGTGCCTGGGAGCCAGCTGAACACAGTTCTGCTGTGTCCCCCCACTTCCTCAAAAAGGAAGTCTCAAATGCCATTGACCATTCTGCTCCATTCAGATAGACATTTGCTGTAGCTGAAACAGATTAGAATGACAGATTCCTTTCTGGTTGTTGATTTTAATGTGCAAATGCTGTCCTCTATTAAAAATAGCTGGAAAGATGATTTGAGAGCTGTGTGGTTTAGTGGTTTCTGTCCAACGTCCTCACACCAAACAGAGCACTTGCCCTGTGGTTTCTCTCCCTAGCAGTCTGCTCTCCACAAGCTGCATTTGGATGCCAGCCTTCTGCAGGTTTGGCAGCAGCTTGACACTGGGCACAGAGTGCAGAGCTCCTGGCTGTGGTCAGGGAAATACACAGGCAGATCAGAGCTGCTGCAGTATGGCAGAAGATGTAGTCAGCTTGTGCCTCTTTTGTATTAAAACTCTCTCTCGAGTCTTTGTATCAGCCAAAATAGAAGACTTTACTTTTGTGTATATGCATCAAAAGAATACAAGCAAGGCACCTTCTGTATGGCAGCAGCAGGAGATGGATGGCCAGTAGTGAATGCAGCTTGCTGCAGTTCAGGCTGTTGCTCTATATCATGCTCATGGGGAGACCAACCTGGCATTCCTTGCAGAAAATAGAACACCTGGGGTTTGCACTGCTGTTGCTCAGGCTTGGGAGAGGAACGGAACAGATTGGAATAGGAAAGATACGAGGATGCATGTTCAAGAGACTGTAAGAATAGTATCAATCCTTTTTCTATATTAGTTATTTTTCAGTCCTTTGTGTACAGTTTTCATTCTAAAAAATGGAAGGGAAGAAGCTGATTCCTAAAACAAAGGCTCAGATTGAGAAGGTGGGATACAGTATTTGTGTTCCTTGGCATATATTACATTTATAGTCAAAATCCCAAGGGACTTCAACACAACCCTTGTAATGGAAGGGATGCAGGACCAAACCCAGTCTTTTTGCAAAAGCTATGAAGTGTGTAGAAAAATAAAACCCCATCTTGGAGATAGGAAATGGGAGTGCATGACCTCCTGAGCTTCTCTGCAGCTGCACTTTCTCTTTCCCTTACGACTGAGGATCTGGGAATTGTGCTGCATAGTTTCCATGAGCACTCCCTCTGATGATAGTCTCTGTGAATCCCAGCAGTACCATATACTGGGACAAGGATATCTCTTCTTCTTTCAGTATGAGATTTCATTTTATTGAGGAGTCCCATTTTTTTTTTAACATGTGAGACAGCAAAAGATACTCTGAGATTTTGGAGTTAAAGTAATAACATAACAAAAGGCTGCCTTTAAATGGGTAGGGAACATGTTTTTACTGTAAACTGTGACCTTCTTTGGGATTGCAAAGCATATTGTGGGGAGGTGTTCTGGGGTTTCCTTTTTACCTGTCCTTATGTATGTGTAGTTATGTGTATTTTGCAGTGTCTTTTAAGGTGCAGTGTAAGTTCTAAGGGTCAACTTGCCCATTTCATTAACTCAGTCTATGCTTTTAGGTGTTTTACAATGCCCTGGATTCCTTTGAAGCTTAGGGCCTATGTATGTCCTAGAAGAAATCAGTGTATGTTCTCAGTGTCAAATGAAGTGCATATGGAAAATATGGAAAATTGCTGAGACACCATGTGGAGAAGAAAGTGGCTTGTGACATCATCAAATTCCCCAAGACTTTGGGATACATCTTGTTATGTCCCATAAGTTTATGTATGTAAATCTGGGAAGTCTGTTAAACCTGGGGAGAGGTTTCTCTACTCCCAGTGCTGGTTCTGAGCACCCAACTATCATTCACAAAGGTCCAGCCCAGTGCATGTACTGTGGGGGGAAGATGTCAGAGCATCAAGGGAGGCTTGATTCAAGGCCCAAAACCATGAGAAATTGCAAAAGCCAAATCCTTTATGAAGATTTATTTAGAAAACCCACGATGCTGGGGAGTCACTGTTACATAGCGTGGTGATTCTCCCTCTTGAGTAATATTCACCACACTGTGCGCATGCAATTACTTCTGTTCCAGAGATTACATCTTCATCTAGAGTTATACATGTACACATATGGTCCTTAGTGCACACATTGTTCACATATATGTTAGGACATGTACGAAGTTGAAATTTTTCCATGAAAAAAGTATAAAATATACAAACCAAACTGAAGCTGTCAACACGAGAAGCAATGTGCAAAACCAGACAAAGTTACTCCTGAATGTTTGCTTAAGAAAAAGGGGCTCTTCTGTCCCTGTTCTCCATTCAGTACTGAGAATAGAAAGTAGAATTTAAAATAGTCACATTCCAACCCCCTTCATGTTAGTTGCAGAGATTTTTACCCAGCTAAATGATATTATATTAATACAAAAATCTGCCTTCAAGCACCACCATCGCGTGCTGCTGTTGTACTTAACAGATCTTTGTACTGTTGCAGTTATTTGAATTGTGATGCTCAAGGTGTGACAGCCAAGCTCTTGTGTGGAGCACACACAAGAGGCAGGACAGAGATGTCCCTGGTCACTTAGACACCCAGCAGAGGCTGGCAGGAGCTGCCTGGAGAGAAGGGCCAGGGCTGAGGAATTCTCCTCATGCCCACTGGAAGGAGCCAGACCTCCCAGTTCCCTGTCATGGGGGCACAGCTCCAGGCACTGTCTGCTAGTGCATGGTGGGGCTGGTGTTTGAACAGATACTCCCAAGTGCCTGAGGAAGCCACCCTTCAGAGGAAATGTGCCTGTGCAGACAGCATGGCACAGGAAGGGATGCCCCCAGGACCTTCCTTAGCCAGGTACATTGGTCCATGGTGCAAACTGTAGCTTAACGTGGATGGAGCCACCAGACTATATAATCACTGTGTGGCTCCCAGCAAAGCTATACAGAATGACACGCTGCAGACATCATGGAGCAGTTAGACCATTCCATCCTTGTAAAACTGCTGCATGCAAATACCAACACTTTAAATAGCAGTTAAGACTAGTATGGATTGCACTTGTTTCCCTTAAACACATACATGTACCACCCTTTACAAAAAGTTACAGTAAAAAAAAATCTTCAAAATACATTAAAAAAAAATAATAGTTGGGATTCCCTTGGTTGGATCAAATGAAGAAGAAATAGGGGCAGTGAGAGTCTAATCACTGAAGTTTGTTAGTAACCATAATCTTTAGGTTTTGGGGATAAGGATTTTTCCTATCCGTAAGACTTTGTGCTGCAAAGCCCAGTATTCCCATGGTAATCCACAGTTTTTAAGGACTGTTTCTTTAAGCCCATGCAGAGTTCTGACTATGTTACAGAACTTGACTTTTTTTTTTTAATGGGATATCAAATTTTTTCACAACAAATCTTGCATGGATCCAGGGAAAACCTCAGCAAGACTCCCTGGTGTGTTATGTCTTCTACTTTCAAAGCAAAGGTTTCATCCTTATTCTGAGGAAGAGAAGGAGAGGCGGAAATTGTAAAGACTAAGAGCTCTCTAGGGAGGTAAACTGTGGATACCACTCAGCAGACTTCTTAGAATAGTTTGCTAAAGTGGGATTTAAGTGTATGTTACTCAGTTTGGACCCCAGTGTGAGGACCAGTATTTAACAGTGAGTTAAACAGAAAGTGTTGCCTTGGACATACTTATTTCCATTATAAAAGGCACGGAGGGAGGGTTCATCCTGTCAGCTGGCACCCCAGCCCTGGTCATGAAGACATCACTCAGGGAAGTATGTCAAATATGTACCAACTGCTTCTTGGGATCCCCTGGATTCTAATCCCTGGATGCCCAGCTGCACAGTGGCTCACAGCTCTCCCCCTGAGTCAGGAGTATGCTGTAGTGACCATGACCTCCAGCATTAATCCATCATCTGCAGGAAGCAGTGCTTCATCCCTGTTGTCCTGGAGGAGAGGCTAATGTTTCCCAGGTAGCAGCTCTAGTCACAGCTTGTTTTTGCAGCTTTCTGAAAGCATTACATTTGTGTGACACACCTAACCAGAGTCTCCCTTAGGCTCTTGCAGCATGCATGTGTGTAAGCAAAATGAACCTCTGGCTGTTAGTCAGAGACAACTGTTGACAGTGATAAAACAGTGGTAGAAGAATAGTTTTAGACTGTAAAACACACAAAATGAAACATCAGACAATTCTTACTAAAACATTGATGCTTTTGAGCATTGGGGTCAGCTGCTGCTTCTTCAGAAGTGCTTTCCACTGGGTTAAGATCTGAGCGTCTGAGTTAAGGCCCTGATTTAGCAAAGCATTTGTGCATGTGCTTAAATCTGCCTTTATTCAGGTAAGTGCTGATGTGAATACCTAAGTGCTTTGTGATACAGCGACAAACCTGAACCGGAGCCTATAAATGTAAGTTATGTGGCTGTCACAACTACCCTTTTGATGGTTTCTTTTCTGGGCAGCACAGCTGCTTTCCTGGATTAACTGTTTAATTAATCTTCATCTAAAAGGTCCTGAGAACAGTTCTATAATACTAACAAATGTACATAAATACTAGAACTAAAAAAAGTCCAACACATGGCTCAAAGCTTAACAAATATTGCTGAGAATACTTGTTTAGATTAAGATTAATAGCTGTAAACTGTGCATTCTAGTAGCAAATAAAAATTTGTTGGTCTGTAAAAAACCAAAACATTCAAAATCTATAGGATTGGCAGCACTACTATTACTTTACAATGTGGAGTAAGGATAACAAAAAACATTGCAAAATGATCTACCTAATCTAAGCTTATGTAAACAAGTAGGCTTTGACAATGTTTAGATGTCTAGGCATGATCCTGCACTTGGACCTGGATGGGTGGAGACCCAAGAAGGTAGAAGGGTGCTGTTCCAGTTGCCCAGATCCTGCTGCAGGAGAGAGGCTCAAGGGTGTGATCCTGCAAACCTGTACTGGCTTTACTAGTTCTGCTCCTGGGAGCACCCCATTGCAGGATTTAGTTCAGCAGGACTATATACAAAGGGTTATTCACAAACATAAGGCATTGCAGAACTTGGCCCTAAAATTTCTATTTGCAGCAGAGAATCCCTTATCATACCCAAGATCATATTTTAACACATCGAAAGGTGTCTAAAATAAGGGTCAGAATCACTATGTGTTATGCTCAGTAACACAGTTAAGATTCTGCATATTGGCTTCAGATATTGCAAAACATTTCGGTGTTTTTTCCATTAAAATCAAACCAACTGTGATTCTTTCTCAAAAAAAATTAAATTTAACCTTGAAAGTTAAAAACGAACAGGCTGTGTTTTCAAGGTTGAAAGGAGACATTAACAGAAATAAGCAACTCCCATTATATACCCCCTTCTGACCAGTGAGCACTCTGAGATTGCGGTTGTTGGTGGCCTCCAATCTTGCCTTGCATCCTCTATGGCGTGGCTACTGCCGCTCTGCTTCCACCCGCTTTTTACGAACTAGACCAATAAAACAAGAGAAGTCATTATTGCTTTCCTGATTGCCTAAGGACTCTTCCCACTAACACACTCCCTTCCCAGTACCATGAATAAGAAGGCAGAAGCTTCTAAGAAATACTCAGTGGGATTACGACCATAAATGCTGTAATTAACAGATCTCAATGCCAAACAAAACATTTGTATCTAAATTGCACTTTTCTGTATCACGGACTATAGAATTTCACCAACTGTTCATATCAACACATTGTATATAAAAATTAGATTTTGAGCTAAAGGTTTTAGATGATGAAGAAATCGCCATTTCCAGTGCTTCCTCCTAATGATTCCATTTAGATTTTTGCTACAGTTTAATTGTTCTTTTAAAAGCCACGATGTTCCAACTAAATTGACAGTTGTCTGCTCTAATCTGTATGGCAGTGCTCTGGATTATTTAAGCATTAGACATCAAAAGTAAATAACACTTTTAATTGTGAAAGTGTATACTATAGGTGAGAAATAATTGTATCCTTTTAAAAATAATTTGAAGTACTTTTAAGTATTGATATCAATGAGTATTGACAACAAGGAAAACAACATATTGGGCCTTAAATTATCTGTTTTAACTTCACATGCTCTGACTGCATCAACCATCTGATAGTAAGTTAATTACCAATTAACTCCAGATTCTCACTAGAAACCAAGTAGGTTGAAGTTGCCATTTAGCACAGCAGACAGTGATGAGCTTTGTGTTATGGGCAAGATTATTTTGACAAGCACTTACTTGTGAATTTTTACAGCACTTAAAATACATTACAGCAGGTCTAGTTGGGCAGCATTTCCTACTCCTTGCCCTAATAAAAATGTATTGAGTCTTCTCTGACTTGGCCAGAAAAGATTAGTGAAGTTCTCCTGTTTGTGCAATACGAAATTTGGTGTTACATCAAACTGTCATGTCCCATTTCTGATACTGCACTGCTGAAGCACAGAACAAAAGCAGTAAAACTAGATAAATGAATGTTTTTCACTACAGAAAGTCAATAACAACAATATATTACTACAAACATCCCATTACTTTACTATTGGGAGATTTATCTCATAGCGCTTTCTTGACAAACAGACTGAGTTATTCCAAAGCCTACAGTGTAACATCAGTTATTTCTGTCTGCTTTCAGTGGTTTTGTTGCTTCATTTATTTTATTGAATTCTTTTAGGTATTCTGTCCTACCAAATCTTGAACAAAACAATCCAATACAAAAGCAGGAAAATGAAGATTAGGTACAGAACAGATGTCTAATGGCATCTGGTTAAATAGTGAAAAAAGGTCTTTTTCTTTTTGTTGTTTGGATGATTCAAATACCATTCCAGAATGTTAATAGTTTCAGGACAAAGAGTATATAACTGGACTCTTACGCATTGCTAAAAATTAAAGCTGAAAAACCATAAAAGTATGTGTAAAATAAATGGGTTCTAGCTCAACTCTTGGCTCTCACAGACATAAACCCAAGCTAAAGCCAGTGAAGGCGTCATGGTTTGACACCCCACTTTGAAGTGAAATTGATTAAAAACCACAGAGTTAATATTCCCCCACCCCACTTCTTATTCTAAACTACCCCTGCCTAGTCATCTCCTCCCTGTTCCATGTATTGAGCACACAGGGCAGAGCATGTCACGCTCAGGTAAATCTTGCAAAGCTTTATTGTCTGTACCTGTACCTGGTCACACAGGCAGGAAAATCTTTTTTGTTCCCTTAGTTGAGCAAGCTTGGTTTGTCGTGGGCAGGGCAAAGAAGCAATGACTTTTGTGTTCACTGAACAAACAGGATGGGTTTGGCTTTCCACTTACTGGCCAGAACAGCTGACAGAGCAGCTGGAAATCCAGGGTGCTCCATGGAAAAGACTGAAGTAACTCTTCTTCCCAAGAGGGGTGGGAGAATAGGAGTAGCTTTTAATCACAGTGAGATCTTTGCTTTTGTCTATATTAGAGTCTGTGGAGCTATGCATCACCTCTCATGTATAGATTGAATGTTGTAGAGGTGAAATTCAATCTTATGTACAGACAGGAAGAATTGTGTCTAGGAAGGTCAGGGCTTGGCTCAAATAAACAAATGATGAGTAGATGTAGTAGCATCTTACCCAGATCATTGTTTTTAGTGATAGCTGCTGCTACTCTGGTTCTTGGACCTTGCTTGGTGAACTGATATCCAAACTTGAGAATCTTGGAGTTCTCCTCCAGCATCTTGGCAATCTCCATCTCTACAGCTGTCCCCAGCTGCTGCCTCTGTTGGTCATGTGGTGAAATGTCCCCAAAAGAAAAGAAAATATTTGTTCTCATATGAGAGAGAAATAAGTAGTTATATTTCAGTACTGTGCTGCAAACTACAAAGAGAATCCTGTCCCCAGAGATTTTGCTCTGGGTTTCGTATTTGGCTTTGACCAGTTTTATTTAGAAGTTTTCCACTGTTTGGCTGCATAAACATGGGATGTGAGCTGCAGAATGACTTAGTCACAGCAGCTGCCCTAACTTTGCCAGAGCCCTATAGGAGAACCCTCTTGGAATCCATATAGAAGGGAAACAAAAGTGGACTCACACAATGTTCTCTCTTTACCTGGTTGTCAATTTTAATCTCTGTCAGGGATTCATTCTCTTTCAGTGCATCAATCAGTGCCAAAATACCCGTGCCAGTGATGAAGTTGGATTCTACATTCAGACTCTTCAGTGTTTTGTTCACTTTCAACATATCTGCAAATGCCTGAGGGGTCAAAAAGAAGGAATATGAGATAATGTCTTCAGGGTTTCAGGAAATAACAAGGAATTTGCAAAACAGTACCTACAAAGAAATAAAACATAAATAGGCTTACAAGAACATAGAGGTAGATCAGAAGAGATTACAATTCTACTTTCCATAGTCATAGAGAAATTTTGTGAGGGAAAATGGAGAATGCATCCTAAAGCAGGGGTTTTTTTCCAAGCAGTGTTTAACTTACAATAGCTACCGGGTCATTGCTTCGAGTAGCTGCAAGGCTGAATGTCTTCACATGCGTGTTGCTTTCCAAAGCTTTTGCAAATTCTTTCAGTGTTGGAATAGGAATATTCTACATTAAGAAGACAAATCCAGTAATTAGGAAAGCCAGTCATATCACTAGACACTGATTTTAATTACTATCAAACTGATTGATAGCCACAGCCTATGCAGTTTAAACATCCCTGATACTTTTAAGGGTAACTCAGAATGGACAAAGTGTCCTCTGTTCATAGAGGCCTTCAGAGACCCATGGGACGCCTGCGCCAGGCTGCGATGTCAGCGCTGCCTTTAACTGGGTCAGGCCAACACAAGCATGTGACTGATCTTGAGCTACTTTCCTATTCCTGCTGTTGGTTGTTTAGTCTCTACATGCCAGCTTCTCCTCCATTTGCATGGGTGGGCTAATTGAATTTGGCTGGTGATGATTACATAGTGCCCATGAGAGATCTTGCTTTACAGTCTGCTAAAGAAAGGCATCCAGAGTCACACCTTGGGCTTTTAATTGGCATCTAATTCAGTATCAGGCATTGGCGACTCTGAAACCTCTACAACAGTTCCTTCCACACCCCCTTCCTGTGTGTCCTGCTTTTTCTGAAGAGTAGAGAGAGACAAAATTTGAAGATAAAAGGCAAGGGCTTTGTGAATATTTGAATAAACTCTCCTACGAATTACATAAATGAAACCACAGCATCTACCTTTATGTTGTTAAGATTAATTTCTACGAGACTAGGATCATTTGCTTTTATCCTTTGTAAACTTGCTTCCACGTTGGTTGGATTAGGTGGCTCCTCAAAGATGGGCTTGACCTTTTCACCTTTCACCACATCTGCAACACAAGATCTCATGAAATGTTGATGTGAGGATCAGACATCATCAGTAACAGTCTGACTTTCCAATTCCCATTTAGGTTTGTACAGTAGCATTCAAGAAAGGGTTTATATGAACCACAAAACTTGGAAACAGGAGTATTAGCCCTGTTATCCCTGCCATGCCCTTTGTACCTTCTGTGCACCAAGAAGCATGTCATTGGAGACTGTAGTTACAGAGGCTGGGCAGTATCATCACGGGCAAATTGCTCCTTTATGTACAAAAGTCACAGTGCAATGAAGTTCAGGCAAAGCAGCTTTAAAATGGAATATACACTGTAAAACACTGCAAGGGCTGCTTTGTTCTTTGTCTAATATCTGTAAAGGAAGGAGTGCTCAGAAATTGCCCATTACATTAATAAAAAAACCCCTGTACCTATGAATAGGCTGTGCTAACAGAAAAGAACATGAGAAGGAGGCCCCTCACTTTCCTTCTCTCGGCTGATGCTATTGGCCTTGTATTTCAATTCAATTAGCTCTTGTAAAATTGCAACATCTGCACTTTCTAAATAATAAAACTATCAAGGCAGGAAAAGTAAATCTGTCTGCCAGCATGAAGATTTATGAAGTCTTTGAGCATTCATGTTCCAAAGAGATAGATTTTAATGCTGGAAGCTATGGGCTATAAATATTCTTAGAGATTCATAAAAATCATAGGTTAGAACACGATTACTACTTGTAATTCCCATGCATGTAGTTTCAGAGATTAATTTCTAATCCCTGACCACCCAACCCACCAAGGAATATGTTACTGACCACAGGCATGTTTAAGCCCTTTTATGTTGCAGACAGTGAGTGATTTTGAAGACATGCTCAAGTCTCAATGTACTGCACGTTGCTGTTCAGTGCAATGGGTAAAGTTCATGCCATATCACAGGCCAAAAGAAAACCAAATATTTTTTTAGAACTCGTACTCTTAGTAGAGATGAAGTCATACACAAACCTTGAGCTGGTTTTCACTCTGCTCCCTTGCACTCTGAACTTTTTATTTCACTAAGTCCCTGAGAGACCTCACGTATCCCTAAATAACACTCCAACTGTCCTAGGGAATAGGTACAATGAGTACAGTGAATTCACCTGAGATGCAAAGATGGAAAGTAAACAAAAAACAGCAAAGCATGTTTTGCACTAGTGGTAAACACTATGCCAAGCTGGGAGCTGGAGAGACACTAGCCCCCTGTCCTCAGGTTAGACATCACAGTATGCTCAGTCTGGAGCCAGCAGCATTTTTCATTTTCTATTTCTTGCTGCTTCTCATGAATTTTATCTTGTTTCTTTAATCATCGTGCTGTTCTGCCACATTGACGGGCAGCTGTTGAGATGTCTCCCTCTTTTACCGAAGCATTTTACTTGGCTAAGGAAAGGTCTTGCTTTCGGACCAAAGAATACAGTGATGTGACTTTCTGGTTCTTAGCTGTGACTGGAGCATGGTGCAGCTGAATCACATAGCTGACATTTTGACTCAGTGCGACAAAAATATTCTGAAATCTGTGTAATGCTTGCAGTGCCTCGTATGAGATAGATGACAGCTCGCACAGGGCGCTGTTAGGCAGGCTTGCAGAGCAGTCTTAATCCTGAGAGAAATGAAGTGGCACAGTGTCCTGTCAACCTTCCCACCTCCACTTTAGTAATGAAGCATGGAAATGAAGGTCCTTGTTAAAGATAGCTGCTGTTCCCATGGCCTTAAAAGAAGCTTCTTGAGTAGTTTCCCTGGAAAAGGGCATTCCATAATTTTGTCTTAAAAAGCAAAGTTTAGCCCACTTGATATTCCAGAGCTTGGAGGTGATGAGCTCCTGATTAAGACCTGGCAGGGCTCAAGAAAAACTTGGAATTCTGACATACCCACTTCTCCCCCCATCCAGCCTCCTGCTGGTTGCTGAGCTAAGATCTCATTCAGCAAAGGTCTGTTTATCTAGTGCAAACATTTCTGGATTTGCTTTTAGAAACTACAGCTGTTTCTGTTGGGGGATTTCCTGAACGATTACGCTTCCTGTGTACCTAAGGAACAATATAACAGACAACACTTAAACACGCTGCCACAGGGCAAAGGTGGGAGGTAGTAGATCAGGGAGAGTAGCCGGGGCAGGAACACATCCATGTGGTTGTTGGCTCCTTGTGAACGCAGCTTGATGTGACTTTAGTCACCAGTGTGACTCTGCTAGGGATTCTGCCACATTTGAGCCCCATGGTTACAAGTCATTTTTCAGCTGAGCAAATGCACTTGGGGTGAGAAGGCCTGGCCTGTGCTGTGGCCACCTATTAGCTACAGCTCACTATGTTTTCTGTCTGCTACCTAAACTGAAGCGGAATGAAAATATGCATGTCTTAGCTTCTTAAATACTCTCATACTTTCAAGCACCTCTGCAGAGCCAGATATTGCTGTCTAGGAAAGCAAAGCTCCTTAGGAATGATTTATTTGCATAGAACTGTTGTCATTATAGATAATTAATTTTAAGATTGTATTTACCTTAAAGAGCTACCCCTCATGAATAATTAGATCAATTAAGGTAAGGCCCCGTTACATTACGCTAAATTAGACCAATACAGCAACCTCTATGTGTAAAGTCTCTCAACATGAAATACAGTCCACAGGAGAAATCAGCTTGCTTACTTCTTACAGTTCCTTTTCCATCTTTACCGCGGGCTCCTCCTTCATCAAATTTTGGGTTGTTGACCATGTTGTGCACTCCAAGAACAGCTAAAATGTGTGAATACCAGCAACAGGATACAACGTTAATGGCAGGAACAAAGACTGCAGAAAAATATCTGCTACAAATTTTAGTTTAGGTCCCCAAACAAAACCCCTTTATATAATATTCACTCTGAGTCATGCTCGCTTGTAGGGAGGGTCTTTAGAGGTCTAAGTACTGGACATACAGACATTTTTAACATGGATTTTTTAGCAACTGAGTCAATGCAGTATGCGTATCGCAGAAATGCCAGCTGGAAGGAACTGCTGTGGGTCAGCTTGTCCAGGCTGCCCCCTCAAGCAGGAATGGTGCCAGCATTAATGAGGTCAGCCATGGCTTTGTCTAGCTGGATCCTGAAAAAACCCAGGGAGGGAAATCCAGAAACTCTTTGGGTTACTCCTAATAATTCCTTTTTTCCTTATATACAACCTGAACCTCTTCCTGCTTTCTGTTTGGCATATCTGAGAAGAATTTAACTGTCCATGCTTGAACTTCTGCAGTGTCAGAGAATCAATTGTGCTGTATTTGCTGATACTTCTCCTATAAGTTTTCTAATTAGATGTTATTCTGCAGGATCATGTATTAATTAAAAGTTATTAACTCTGTGTAGATTTTTACTTTTATCATCAGTTTATTCGTATGGAAAAGTGAAACAGCAGATGCTTGGGAGATAATCATGAGACACTCCTGGTGGCAAGTTAGGCAGAGAAGAATGTAGGGGGATCATACCTATACATTATCTAACCTGCAAGATCATAGAGCTCAGTATCTGAAGCGCTGGCCAGGGCTTCTTCTAGTTCCGGATCCAGGGTCACTTTCTCTTCTGTACGGGTTTCTATGGGCTTTTCTTTAGGGATAAATATTTTTCCTAAGAGAAGAAAAAAGCCAGAATGAGTAATGAATTATTGGAAAACTCCTCTGCCTCCTGGCAGTGGTGAGGGTAGGTCTGTGATGGTAGAAATGCCTGTTTTCCTCTTTCTTACACGATACTATCTTCCACACCAGAGTCTAAAAATAAAAGGTGCAGACTTCTGCTCTATATTGGTGATTATTAACGTGGAAGCAAATTCTCTAAGATAAATCCATAAGAGCAGTCACAGCTGGGATTTTGCTGAAGTTCCTTTGACCTTAAACAGAGAGAATCACGTCTACACAAAAAGCTTGCACAAATTTCATCCTTACAGTTAAGTGAGGCACTAGAAGCAGTTAAAACCATCCCACTGCAAGAACCTTCAGTTTACCAAATTCCATACAAGATCCTGAAAGCGCAGTAAACCCGTTCTCTTCCAGCAACAGAATTTAATTCCCACCCTCTCCATGAGTATTTCCCCTCTGTGTCTCCTGATGATCATTCACATAAGCAGCCTTACCCTAAAAGTGCAGGTCTGAAAAGTATGAACTGAGTTAAACCATGTGTTCCCCAAGAAACACTCCTGACCTCTTTGTCCCTCTGTGCATGCTGCTGCTATACTGGGGTCAGCAGGTGTCTGTTTCCATGCAATATTCCCCCAAGACTGAGATCATGGTCCCTTCTGCTGAAATGAGGAAATTGTAGGATAAATCCAGAAACAACATAAACCATCCCACTTCTCCTTTGGCCTGCTATTGTAGTTAACTTTAGCAGTGTGATGATGTAACTACAAATGCTCGGAGTGAGGCCCTTGACATCAGAGCTAAGGCTGCACTTCAATTACCAGCACTGCTGAGGCTCTTTTCCCACTCAATACTTTCCTATACCAAACCCATAGTCAGTAATACAGCAAATGATTTCACATGCAACAGATGGTGTCATTGTTCTGATAGTTGTGTGAATTCTCACATTCTACTCTCTGCTGTGGAGTAGTTCCCCCCACCTTGTCCCTAACAACTTCTCAAGCAGGCTTTAGTTAATCCTATTGTAATGAAGCTGGAATGACCTCTGGATGCAGGTGGCTTTGGCCCACTGTCAACTTTAAATTGTCTTCTTGTGCAGCTTTGTACACTCTAAATGTAATGCTTGAAGCATATCCCATGGCCTTTTGAAATGTCTCTAAAATAGTTTAATTTTGACTGTATTAGTGATATCATTTTGTTGCCATTAATAAATGCAGTTCTGATATTTAGTGTTGAATTACAAATGCTTTGCCTCTGTTTTTTCAACACTGTTATCCTTTTGTCACTTAATTTTTCCCCACCATGGTCCAAAGTGTCATTTTCATTTAGATAATACCCAATTCATTTATCTCTATCTATAGCAATTTCTATATTGTCAGCTTCCATAACTGAGGTCACTGAATAAGCTCAGGGAAAAAAAGTTTAATTAATAGAAATTTCTGGAACTCTGGCAAGGTTTGAATTATTTACCCTAGAAATATTTGTACCAATGCTAAACAATTTCTCAGTACAAAACTGGGCAGAAGGTTATGCAGAAAGACAGAAATATCATATTATGATTCATTGTTCAGGAGGTATTTTAAGTAGGTAATTTTTTAAAGAGGCTTCTAGAAGATAAAAGCCTTTGTGGGCCAGAGGTAAGAATCATTTATCTTTCACCATGCAGTAGGTGATATGAATCAGAGACAGTTATCCCAGTGGCATCAAACAAAAGTCAAGTGGAAATCTGGGGTGAGAAATACTCTGTGAAGATAGATTAGTCATGTCCTCCAAATTTCATTCATTCTCAGCTCAGGTGCTAAGATTTCAGACTCCCTCTGTACAACCACCTAATCTGGAGTGTTGGACGGCAGCTCCAGACACCACTGATCAGTTTGACTGATAAGGATAACACATACGGAAAAGAAGTCATTACTATGCTGGAAACTAGAAGACCAAAATTAATCAGACCATCTGAGTAAGCAATCAATAGTGAGAAGTGCTATCCATAAAATATTTTCCTTTCTCATCACTTTCTCATTCCACATGAGTTTCAAGTAATCAGTAGGTTGTCTGAGATCTTGAGGGTGTCCTACTTACCTTTATCCTGACTGATAATACTATTCCCTGACAGCTATACTCCACAGCTTGCACGAAACCTCTCCATCAGGCACTAAGTGATTCTTCACAGACCCAAACCCCAGCCACACTGTTAACAAACGCTGATAGAAGTCTATACTTTCACACATAAGGAGACACAGGACCTCGAGTCTGGTGTAAACAGGACACAATACGTAATATAACTGGTCCTTCTCTATGGATAGTGGACATGGGTAGGGCAAGTATCTTGTGTAGCAAGAAATCCAGAGATAATGGAAACCAGTACCGACTCATACTTTTTCTGTGCAGTTTACATATATAGGAATACAATTTTTAAGCATTTGTTTCAGGCATATGTAATTGTTGGATGGCAGCCCAAATCTGTTTAAATGTGTATATGACCCCAATGATAGTTTCATTTAAAGCATTCTTGGCAAATGTTATAGAAAAAAGATTCTATTATTGGTTATTTGAACTATTTAAAGGGGAAAGGTCATGTCAAAGCTGGTAATATATATCTTTAATGTATGTGAGCCTTGCTGGTGTCCAGTGGCCATTTTAAAATATTCTTTTCCTGCTATCTAGATAAGAACATTCTTTCACATTATCTCACAGTGAAGAGATGCTGTAGCATAGCAAATAAATGTTAGGAGAGTTTATGCATTTAACATGTTATTAGTCCACCATCAGCAGAAGTGGTGTCTGTGTTTATAGACCTTTCAACCAGTTTTCCTTCATTATTTTAAGGACAGAGTTTAAAGATTCAGGCGGTCCCTTCTAGTCCCACATCCATACATTGTAAATTCATTATAAAGTGCCATCATGGAATTTGCTGCCAAAATAAAATAGATTATGGCTTGCTTGTTTCAATGGTCCAGCTTAAATTCAAAATGTATTATTTGGAAGAGGCATTGGAAGAATAGTGATGTTTATTATTTTAAAGTGAGATTCATGATGAAAGGCTGCTGCTCTTGGTGCTATTTATATTCATGCTGTATTTCAGAAGGTCCTTTATTATAACATTAATTGTGGTATCATTAATTGTGTTATATTTTGCCTCCACAACATGCTAATGTTCTGTTCTAAGTCTTAATACTAATAGTTTATCTTTCTATCAGTGAAAAACACAGTGACAAAAGCTATGTTTATACATATCATACTTGAGCTACGTCAGAGTTAACAGCACAAATATAACCACATTTATGTACAAAAATAATCTGGTGTTTAACTGCAAAACAAAATTCAATTTGAGAAAAAAAAAAGTAAGTAAGCATTAAAATATCATTTTATTTTTACACATGCATAGAAACCCAAACTGTCTGGAATCCAAAGTGCTTCTTTCAACATGAAATTTTAAGAATAAATCAATGCCATTCTCCCCTTCTTTCAGTCAAACTGGGATAAGTCCCTGGGGTGACCTGGAGATGACTGAGGCGGCTTATTATAACCCATGGACTTTCTGACTGTGAATGCAGTGAGTAGAGATCTGTTCTGCCTCAGCCTACTGCAGACCCATTCCTTTTCACACACCGCAAAATTTCTTTTCAACTTGAAATATGATATGGTTCATGTTTTACTCAAAAGAAGCCTGAGGAAAAAAAATCCATGGAAAACCAGAGAGAAGGATTCAATACAAAGGCCTACAGAGAGGCACAGAAACGCAGAGGGAGGTCAAAGGAAAAATTCTATAAAAAAAGGAAATAACTCTTGGTGGTACAGTCATAAAACCCTGGACATAATTTTGCCACTTTGTTTCAGCAAGCTTTGATTTCCTGCGTTGTGCCAATGACCCCATTAAGGCAATGTCAAAGTAAAGCAAGGAAATGAGATGCATCCCTAACTTCATCTCATACAGTAATAGTTAACTGAACAACCAAATATGCACATCTTAGGAAATTGTATTAAGTGAGCAGGGAACTACTTCAAGTGCATTTTTTGAAGTAGGTTTATTTGTTTATTGTTATATAAAGGGAAAAAGAAAAGGCATTTGAACATTTTGAGGATTTCACCTTCATTTATGATTTTCAGCATTTGGAACATCATTTCTGGTATGTCTTCTCTCTGCCTTCCTGCTTATGTTATTACACTTTTGTGCATAAATATAAATTTGCACCTTTTTTATTTAGTGTAAATACTTAGTGTTTATTCCCACCTTGTACAAGCCAAAACTCAACAAAGCACAGAGCAATGGGAAATAAGCCATTTATACTTGCTATAAAAATGTTCTTTCATTTAACATCAGTTTATTAAGGATAGTTACTTAATTTTATAATACAAATGCACTTTCTGTCACAACTGTAAAACAATAATGTACTCTCTTTTCCTATAAACTGTACCTCAGATTATTGTACTTTCAAGAAAATATCTGGTTACACTTATTACTTCCTACTTTTCAATGAATCTCTGACTACAGTGAGTGCCTGTTTATTCTCAATTAGAGAATGTGACACTGACCTTAGGAGTGAAATTCAATAATCTTGGAAATCTGCCTTGCATAAATCACAGGCACGATTCACTTTTTCCATTTTGCACTATTCTTCCCTTTTGAGCCTTACTTAAACTCCTCCCTACAAATACTCCATGAAAATGGAGCTCAATTGGTCCTTATCAGGAAAACACATGTACCATGAAAAAGAAAATGAGTCAAGTAAAAGTAAGTTTGAAACTGAAAGCTATTAGTAGTTAAAATGCAGTGTCATAATTGCTGCTGTACTGTTACTCTTGGATTTGTGTTTGCTTATTCCATGCCTTAAAAATCATCATAATGGATAGAAAGGTTGCAAAGTTAAGTTTTCCAAAGTTCTTAAATCTACTGTGCCTATAGACAAAGAATGAATTTAAACTGCACCGGCATCTTTGATCAACATGCTGTGTCTGCCACCTTAGAAATTCCCTTTAAAGTATTTTTCTGAAAAGTATACATTCTCAAATGAAAATAAACAAAAGCCAACCTATAATCTTTAAAACAGAAGGAAGCCCAGAATTTAATCAGACCCTCACATGGATTATCACATTATCCCAACTGTTTTGGATCCCTGCAGTCCTATAGCAGTCCTCTGGATTACCATCTGGATTAACCTGCCTCACCAACAGAGGAGAAAGCTCTTATGTCTGATGTGGAATGGCAGCAGAGTGTCAAGCTGTGCTGCTGGGCTTCAGGTTTTCACAGATATCAAAGAACCTTGAAACTTGGGCCAGATGCCACACTAGCTCTGTTCCTCTCTGGCATCCCTTCTATTCCTTATATTCCCCTTCGCTGCCCCCTGTGCCTTCTCCATCTCCTGTGTCTCCTGGTTTTGCACACCTTTGAATCCTGACCCTTCCCAGCACCTCTCTCCTCTCTTCCTTACCACTGCTCTCTTCTACAGCTTCTACAGCAGAGCTACCACATCTAGTACCTCATCCTGAACATATTCATACAGCTCCTTGAAAACCAATCCCTCCACCTCTGCACTAGCCTTTCTGCTGGCTGTTCACTCTTTTTCACTCCTTTACAGCGCCCTTACGAAGTGAGGAAAGCACTGTGACAGCAGGAGACAGACTCCCTGCCCTTGGTTCTGGTGTAGCAGTGGCCTCTCGGATGAGTAATTCCAAAGAGCATCTTGCACATCCCACACACCTTCCAGCCGGCCATGCCAGGTCTCTCCAGGCGCTGCTGTGCCATCACAGGTGCTCTCTGCACGTGCAGGCAGAAGCTCTGAGGACATGACTAATACTGCAGGAGGGATATTTGGAGAACACTATAACAAACTGGAGGTATAAGAAAACATAATATTTTGAGGATGCCAAATTAAAGTGTATTTCCCTGGGGATTCCAAAGGGCATACATTTCAAGTCCCTTCTTCAAAGCATGGAGGCACTGCAGCTCATAAAAAAACAGCTGGAAAGATTTACTCAAGATGGCTAAAACAATGTGTTTTCTCCTAATCTTCTTGGGAACAGCCAACTCTTTTTTGCTGACACTTCCCAAAAATTCAGCCTGAGGCAGACTCTCAGCATGGGAAATTTCAGTGTGAACTGTGCAAGTTTGGCAAAGTCAAGAGCAAGTAAAACAGAGTCTTATAAAAGCAAGCAGTGGAAGGCACTGGCTGAGGCATTACTGTCAGCAACTGCAGCACCTTCAATGCTTTAAGAGACAAATATCAATCCAAAATTTAAGCCTCGAAGAACAGCAAGATGACAGCAAAAACGTAAACCATTTCAGCACTGGGGGTGAAAAGACTGCCCTTGTCAAGACAAGAAAGATGCCGCGTCTCTAAACCAAACCTTAACTTTTTTTACATAGAGTCTGTTAGAGACACTGTAATTGGAACTCATTAGCATCTGCCCTAATACTTTTACCTTCTGAAAACAACTGTCGCTATTACTAGTGCTGTGTGTTGATATTCTGCTTGGCACAGCATAACATGCAAGATAGATGGGCTCTGCCAGAGCAACTGGAAACAGGGCTTTGGCCAAAAGTTCTGTTTAATCATCCTTATTTTCTTCCTTTTCCATTTTATCAGTTGGCAAAAATGTCAGCATTTAATCACATACAAGCAAGTTCCTCTTCCCTTTCCAACCACAAATAATAATAGCCCAATCCACTGGAGTTTTTCCATGACTTGATGAGAACTGGATCAGATCCAAAATGAAATGGTTTGGCAAGGAGCGGAAGACCTTGTAGAAAACAGGGGTAGTGGTGAAGAGTTGAAACAACAATCCTTATAGCAATTAAAAATGGCATGGCTGACTTTTCATATCTAATATTTCACAACAACAGAATTTTTTCAATTATGTTTCATTAGTATCATGTAGTTACAAGAACCACTGCAACAAAGCAGGAACAGAAATGTTCACAGTTCATGTTTGTATTACAGTAGTACTCGGATCTTAATTGAGATCAGATGTGCATACTGCACTCAGTAAGACAGAATACATGCAGCATTGACATTACTCTAATACTTTGTGCCTACACTGCCCCTTACTTTCTCCACCTTTGCTTTTTATTCCTGAAATCTTTCATGAACTTGAAAATGATGCAGAAAAGGCTTCTCAGTGATTGAAGTGTGATAACCAGCTCTTCTAGCTGATGTGTTAAATGCAGTGGGTCAGTCTAAGTAACTTCTGTGGTTCATCAGGCTCTATGTACGGATTTCTAGGATATCTGTCCTAAGTAGGAACTTATCCAAAAATACATAAAACAAATACTTACAAACTGCCAGTTGCTATGGCTACAGTTATCAGCCCTAACTCTCTATATCTCCATTGCTCATTAATAACTGGGTTTCACTGAAATTTGAGAGCTGTTCTGTACAGGCTTGAAGCCTTCTTTTGTACAGCAATTAATGTAGCATGTTAACAAGCTGAAATATAGCAGAGCATATATAATCTAATGCATGCCATACATTTGATCGTTTTTGCCAAACATCTCCAACTTCTCCAAACCACGATTACAATCAAAACCAAGGCAATTCCCTGCACGATCAGCCCCTCAACTTGAGCTCATATTTAACACTTCCTGTGTTTCCACCACTCTGAATATCCCTGTCAGCTCTGGAATTTCTTTTGGCTTGTTTTCTAGCACAATCAAAACCTTATGGCTGTGTTCAGTATACAGAGACCAACGCAGGCAACTGAATTTTATCCCTCAGCAGCTGCCTGGTATTGCTTTTTGGTCAAGAACTTTTTAATAAGCTATTAACAATGAAAACAGAGAGGCAGAGATAGTAGATAAAAAAATAAAGATGCATCACAGACTGCTCTGGAAGGAGGATATTTTAAATGCCACCTTCTTTTCAGTTGATCGTTGAATTTTGAAGTCAGTATCAGCTTTGCATGACAAATGCAGGATCTGGTAGAAATGTCACTTAACATTTGGTAACAGCATCCCACTTCTTAAATCTGAAAAAATAAATGCTCTCCCAGTAGCAGACAAATACCGAAGTACAACACACTGACAAAAGCTTAAACCACACTTGACATATTCTAATCCTACTGACATACAAATATTCTCAATTGGCAAATAGTGCCAAATGGTACATTGGCATCACACCTCTCATTTCTAATTATACACCACTGGATGCATTTTAGAGCTACTGCAGAAGTTATTTTTTAACCAGCAGAATTAGTGTAAAATTAAGTTGGGGCTATTTATCATATGACTACATTACAGTGCTGCTATAATGCAAAGAAATCATTTAACAGGCATCTATATAATAGAATCATGTATTTACCAATTTTTAAATGCACCTTAGAGACCATCAACATGCAGAAGGTGAGGAATAAGCTTTTCCTCAAGAGATATCCTTCTTCAGCTGCTTTTGAAGACACATTTTAGAAATGTAAATTATTTATCCTGAACTAATTACTAAGCTTTGTAAGAATACTAATTATTCTCTAATTAAACTGACTTTAAATTGAGCACGTAGTATGATATCTGGCAGAACTGCTTTATTTCCTTGCATGGAAAATATCATCTCATAAACGCAAATCAACAAATTAATATTTTAATACAGTTATTCTGTTATTGTTTTTTTTTAATTGAGTGTCAAAATAAGTAATGCTGCAGTTACAGGTAAGGATTCTAAGATCCAGAGCCAGCCACACACAGCCTCTGTGCAGCAGTCCTCATGTTTCACCAGATTCATCATATCAGCAATATTAAGGTACAATTCATGGGAAGATTTCAGTGCATTTGGCACTCAGAGGTTTCAGTCATGTTTATAAGGCTCAGATTGTGTGTGAAGTCTTCACAGTGCAAAGCAAGCGGAAGGAGAACGAGAAAAGGAGGCAGCAAAGCTCAGCGCTTGAAGTCTGGTGGTCTTTCTATAGGACACCTTCTGCTGAACAAGCCAGGGGCAGCAGAAGAGAAACTCAAGTACCAATAGGGATGTGCCAAGCTTAAAATAAACAGATTCTTTCTAAAAGCCAGTTCCCTTACAGCAGCATGAAAATGAGACTATGCAGTCCATCCAGTTTGCAATCGTCAAGGTACTGGACCTCATCAGACCTCAGATTAATTCAGTTATTTCTAATATTAACAAAGAAACAGAGGGTATTTTCATGGTATTTGGCTTTTGACTTCAAAGAAAAGTCAGTAGAATTCTTTGTATTAAATTGTAATTGTAAAATGACTGCGGAAATCATGGAACATGTGGTTGTTTTCATTTGACTTAATCTGCTAAAGCTGATAATGAGGACTTTGTCAGGAACTGGTGGTACACAAGGAACAGGGGAAATTAAGGGAATAATTCCTTTAGCCTAAAATGTTTCATAACCTCATAATTGTGGTAATGCTTAAAATTGTAATTTTGAAGTGAATGATCACAGTGACTCACAAGCCAAATTAAGAACAGCTTTAAGTCCTAGCATGGCTGAATTAACTGTGCTGAAAAAAAAGTAAAATGTGTGGTTATTGGTGCTCTTGAAGCACTGGTACTTCCACACCAGGGACACCAGGAATTAATAAGCAGCACTAATAAGCATTCTAAGGGTATCTGGAAGCAAATGCAGGAATAATACTGCTTTAGACTCATCAAAAGAAAACTGAAATAGAATAAACAGGCCAGTATGTACAATAACACTGTCAGGGACAATACAAGGATTAGTTTTGTGCAGATCAAGTGCCAGTCCTGTGGGTATATGCGATTCCACACACTGCTGGTTTTTCGTGTACTTGTGTTTCAGGCATGTTTAGAGATCTCGGACATGACTACAGTCCAAAATGCAAAGTCTTAGTCCTAAGTCAGTAAATATCAGTAAGGTGAGACCTGACTGAAGATATTGGTGTAAATACGTACAGACCTGCAAGCAGTGACTTGTACTACTCTGACACAGCGGTGTGTCGGAGACTGGAAACAACTGGTAATAAATCCATACTACAAGAAACCGTTTTCCTTTCTGTACAGTATGTGCTTGCTCAGTCCTGCTACTGGCAGGATCACTGCAGTGTCACTGCATTTCAGTGGGCTCAGAATCAACCCTGTGAATAGCACTAAAGCACAAGTTACGATGGAGGAAGAAGCAGGTTAAAGAACATGCTGCATAAAACGACATGTAAATCAGATCTAGCTGAAAAATGTCACATTTGTCTAAAACCACTGTTTCCAAGACTGATAACACAATGTAATGATAGCAACAACTCTTGGCCTGCAAATAACATTTTCTCTCTTTGGTAATGATACATAAAGTAAAAAATGCTGCCTCTGACTTTCTTGAAATCTGTCCTTTTCCTTAAGAGGACCCCATTGAAATAATGGCAAATTCATCACATGGCCAGAAATGGATCCAGACATAGTAAGTCCCTTCTTGAATAAAGGGGTGGCCTGAGGTAGGCATTTTTATTCACTTCATATATAAATAAGGAAAAGTAGATAAAGGTGCTACAGGAATACTGTTTATTTAAAAATATGACTGTTCCTGTAACCCTAAGGTTATCCTACCAAAGTTTGCATGATTAGAATTAGGTTTTCCTGTTTTTCCTTTTTTCCGTAGCTGTAGGACAAAGGGAAGCAGAGAAACTGTCTGCATTAAATAGCATTGCCAGATGTGCTAGTAAACAAGTGGAAAAATACTCATTTTCTGTAAGTGTGCTCCCTGAGGCATTACTTACAGCAATTGTAGGCAATACTTACTCAGAAAGGCATTTATATGTTTCCTTCTGAACACTCCCCTTCTACAGTACCCTTGCATGGGCCTAATGCTGGACATGGGAACAGTCCAAGTCAGGTTAGCGAGGCTACCTTTGTCCATGCTTGACTTCAAATAGAGACATTTGCTGATCTGGGAGCTGCTCTTGGAGCCCTTTGCCAGATGGGCATTTGTGTGTTCCAATTCCCTGGTTAAACTTGCCATCGTAACTCCAGTGTAGCAAGGCAAACCACTACTCGGTAGATTAAACCACCACTTCATCTCCTGCCTCAACAGCTCTGGATCTAACTCCTGAGCTTCACCCACACAGTAACAGCCTCCATCCCTTTTGTCCCAGCATATTTCACGTAAAGGCCAGGCACGGCAGATGCCTGTACCAGGCAGTCCATTACTCAACACCCACATGAAGATGAACAGTACCTTTTTTTTCCCCGGTAAATGGTACAAAGTCTTCTCTGTCTTTGTGCTCCAGCGCTTGCTTTTCCAGGTAGGAGAGCAGGCGCTCTCTGTCAAAAGGGCCCGTGGCAGGTTTCGTGGTCTGGTCCTTTTGCCGAAATCCCGCTGGAAGCAAGGCATTCTGTGAAAGAGAGGGAGGCATATAAAGGAGATGAGGCAATTTCATACAGTGCTCCAAATTTCATTTCAATGTTGTTGGGTTTTAAGTGAAATCATTCTTTGCATGTTACTTCACATAACGCTCTTTGGGGACAGCAATAACACACATTACCTAAAAGTAACCATTAAACCCAGTATATCTTTCAGGCTTCTTGATTGTACCACCTATTAGTATTTTTATTAACCATATTTGCAATCACAGCAGCAAAGACCTAAGAAAGATCAGAGCCCTTTGCGTTACACATAATCACAGAGTTTGCAATGCAGGTAAACAGACCAGGATAAATTTTCTATACATCTCCTTCTCTTCATTTGCTCTTTTCCCTCTTCGGGTTTTTTTTTCCTCTCTCTTTTCATCTTTTAAAAAATTCCTTTCATGCTAGTGCAGATGTCTCTTGGGCTTCAGAAATGAATGGCACACACAGAAAGTAATTGGTGAATGATGTGGACTTTAACTATTTAAAGTATGCAGGAAGTAAAGAGATGAAGCCCCACTTTAAACATGCAGCTGTGTGACCCTGTGATTGCATCTGCACCCCTTAATATAGGAAGATGTGTAAGGCTCCCACATTTCAGTTCAAGAAATCCCAGAAAGGAGAACAGGTATGTGGATGTTGCAGTACTTATGCAGTAAAGCCAACATGTTGAAGATGCCTCAGAGTACTGCAGAAACACTTTGCTGTTGGCCAGTAAATCTGATCGACAGCAAATACCTGGTGAATTCTGAGTGCATCCAGGGAACTCAAGTCACTAGACACTCTACCTATGCGTGCACAAATGTGCCCAGGGCGCTACACATTTACTGCACATATACAGCCTGACTACAAAAGCACCATGGCTTGTTTTGGTTGGTTGGTTGGTTGTTTTAATGTTCTGTGTCTCCATTTGAGATGCCAGATACTTGAAAATACCAGAAAATGCACTGTAGAAGTGTTAATAGTGAGGGAAGTGACAACATGGAGGCAGAGAACAGTAAAGCCAACCCTTAATTTCCAGTTAAATTTGTGCTATAGAACTAGGAGCTATAAATCTATTGTGTTTCTTCAAATGTGTTTTGTTTCCAGAGTGAACTCCTTTTCAAACTCCTACAGTTTGGTTTTGGGGTAGGTGGTCAGAATTCCCATCCAGCACACTTGTGACTGTAACCTCATTATTGTAGGACCAAGTAGTTCCTAGGCCAGAGATCTTTAAATTCTTTGTGAGAGTGTCTTCAAATATCCATATTATCCTTGCTCTCTAGAAAATAATAGTTGTGTAGCTGAGCCTTATTTTTCTTAATCATGTCTAAATATATTCCCTTCAGCTAGAACTGTCTGTGCTGAATGACACCATCAACAGATTTCAGAAGTTCAAAAGATGTGATCTTCACAAGCACACGTTATGTTTGTTCATTTATTGCTGTGCTCACAAATAGCAGCCATAAAAAGCTTTTCATCATGCTGCAGTGTACAAACATGATTAAAGATTTAGACTGCAGGCAAGCTCATGTCTAAATAGACAAGGGATAGAGAAAAGGCACAGTGACTTGTACAAAAGCAAGTAGCACATCACAGTAGGAATAAACCCAAAAGCTCCCTAGCTGAGCTGCTCCTACTTTAGGTTCCACTGCCTCTAGTGTAACAGAATACAAACATAAAATGCTGTAGTATGTGGCATTTATAAAAGGCAGCTTTTGAACTATGAATCCCCTGGCCACCATCACTAACCTCAGGATCAAGGTCATCGAGAACATGCTCTAGCTGTTTCAGTTCATCCTCTGACAGCTTGCTGAGTATTTCATCTTCATTGATATTCTTGTATTTCTCCAACTCTTTTCGGAAGGGCAGAGACATGGCTCCTGCTGCACTGCTCAACTGATGCTGCTTGCCAAGATTTCAACCATCCAGGAGTACTGAGCTTCTTGCGGCTTCACTCACTGTTAACAATAAAGCATTATGAGTATCTCCATTTAGCTGATAGAGTCCTAAAAAGCCCACATGCTGAGAGTCACATTTACACTTGATTAATGAAAACAAAGCAACAAGATGTCCTGGCTCAGTGGAGGGAGTGTGGGAAACGCTGGGGCTGCCTGTGTAGCAGTAGCCAAGAAACAGCAGGGAGGGGTATGGTACATTTGGGAACCTCACCGGTGCAGCAGCAAAGAGAAGCTTTGAGACATAGATAAGAAAAAACGTTAGGAACTCAGCTTTTTCCATAGAGATAAATCTGTTTTATTTAATATGCTCAGAAACAGCAGAATCTGCTTGTAGATTCACAGAGAACAGTCCAATGCTGACAAACAAGATACAAAACAATATGCCTTGCGGTATTCTATCTTTGCTGATGGCTGAAAGCTTGCCTACATCGTCTTGGCTGGCTTTTTGGTTACCTAAGCAGCTGTGAAGTATGCTGCTTGGTAGTCTTATTTCAAAATGTTTGACTACAACATATGACAGTACTTACAATCAAAATAATTCTTGCAGTAAGGTTATACTACTTAAAAAATCGTCTGTAAATTAGTCTGCTCCATGGGGCACTCAAAAGGCTCCATGCAGGCATTCAAAACACGGCCATGAAAAAACATGGACTTAGTATTTCACAAAATATTTAAGTCTGAAAACATGAACATGGTTCCTTGTTAGATGACCCCAACTGATCGGTAAGAAGAAAGTGTCATTTGCATGGCCACAACAGTCACTATGATATCATTTGTTGTTATGAACAACTCTGTCTTTAGTCCCTCTTTTTTTTCCTGTCCAGAACCAATTCTAGAGCCAGAATCTGCCTGTAAATGGATGGAGTGAAAGAGAATTAATCTATGATCAGGAACAGCCTTTGCTGGGGATTTTTGCTGTGCTGCAGGCCCTCCCAATTCTGCCCTGTTTCCCACTCCAGGTCCAGAGCTCTCTGAATTGCACAGCCAGCTGTGCAGTTCTGCAGCTGAGTTTTTGCATTCACAAATTTCAAAGCTATGGTTGGCTGGGCAACAGCCCGCTGGCACCTACAGCTGCCTTATGTCTGAACCCAGACTCTGATTTCCTTTGCCCAGGTCCTTAATTGTCATAAAGTAAAAAACATCCATGTGGGTCCTGTTGCTATTTGTATGAGCTGGATGACAGATATTTATTTTTCTTCTATTCAAAATCCAAATGAAAATATTGCATTTACACAGGGTTTCACTATTAAAATACTAAATATTAAAACATATCTATTTTTGCTATCTACCAAAAAGACTAGAAATCAGCAATCTGTAGAAAGGGAAGAGAATAATTAGTGGAATTACAAACTGTAAAGACCTGGAATTCTGTGAATACTGCAAGGCATGATAAGCCTTGACTTGAAACACTTAAACATCCTATTCCAAGAAAAAGCATTATTTCCCCTATACACTCTCATTTTCTACCTTATTACTGCTCTATTTGCCTGTTCTCATAGCATGGCATCATTGTCAAGCCACTGCCAATGTCATGGTAGAATTCAACTGTTCTTTAAATTGTGAGTAAATTTTAGGCAGTTAGTCAGCATCTGATGTTTCACAAAGTTACAGCCATTGTGAAAACTTCTTATGTTATCAAGGTTCTATCATATGTGATACGTTTGAGAGAGATTTCGGCAACAAAAAAGTCCAAAAGAGCTAATGGTTTTCTGTACCTAGTGGTTAAAGAGAACACTAGTTCTACATATGTTTAATTGATACAATTTGTTATCAAAACTACTTGTTAAATAATGAAAGCATTTTATTTAAAAGAGATAAGTATATTTGTTTAAACTGCAAAACCAAATTCAGCCGCAATACATTGCTGTACTTAGGCGCCAGGTGCCTTCTCTAAGTTTCTTTGCATAAACTCATTAAAAATGTCACATTTCAGCCAGCAGTCATTAACTGGGCTGGGAACTTTCTTTGAGAGGATTAGAGCTTTTTAAAACTCTTTAACAGTTTAAATGGTTATTTTATTAGAGTTTAATCTCATCCCTGGAAAAGAAGGAAATGTAATCTCAAGGTTAGGTTAATTAAATAGTGTTGGGAAAGTAACTAGTGAGAGTACGTCAAGGTTTCCCTGGCTGAGGTTCAGCACTTCTATTGTGCAGGATGCCTGGTTCTAGTATTTCTCCCTCGGCTGTATGGCACTGCACGATTTCCACCTGGGAGCACAGAGAAGAGTTGTTTTACTGGGAACAGCAAGATCATGTGTGTAATGGCTTCTGTGGAAGGTTTGCAAAGTTGAATCCATGCGCTAATAGGTAATTACTGCAGAACATGATTGGTGTGCACGAGACATTTCTCATTTCTCTGTGAACTACCTCTGTGCTTAGCCATAGAAGGAAATGTGCCAGAGGACACTTTTCAACAGGTGACAGTTTTCAGTATCATAATTGTTTCCTTTTAATTATTAGGAAGAAAAGGTATTTGACCAGGTGAAGCAGGGACACCCAAAGAGAAATATAAACCCAGGTATTAAGGATGTATCTGTCTAACTTCTCTCAGGGCATGAAGCGCTATGTTGGATAGCCCTTGCTAGACCAGCAGTGCATGGAAGAGCTTGAAACCATGCTTTTCTTGCACACATACATTTGCAGCAGAAATTCCCTTGATATTTTCCCTTTCACAACTGAATCCTTCTCTCCTGTGACTGAAAAAAGCAGAAGACACTGGTTAGCGAATTTATTTGTCCACAATCCCTGTAAGTAGTAAGGCTTTCGTGGAGCTTGCACCCTGCTGTAGAGGCTACTGAAAGCCCTGGTGAAGCGCCTGTCGTTCATGTCCTGGCTTTATGCTTTCTATTGACCTTTCACCATAGTCACATTATGGGAAGCCAAGGGAATGCGATAAATGTGACAATTCAGCATCAATCCGCCTGGGAAGGACATGCTTAAGCCTTGAGTTCCCATACTTTGGAAATTGCTGTCTAATGTGATGATTATGATCTCCACCTTCCTAATTGGATTTCACACTGTTAATTTTGCATATGTAAACAAGACCATATGCTGTCTGTGCTGCTTCTGATTGTGGTTTGACTTTTCTGAGTGTGCGCATACTGTTTACTTTTTATAGATTATATCCAATTGATTTTCTTTGTTATGGTTACAGTATGAAAACCTTCATCTGTTAAAAAGCAATCCGAACTAACCAACAGCTCCTAGCTGGTGTTATTTTGAGCATACAAAAGCAGATCAGTATCAAACAGTAGAAAGATATTCAATGTAATCACAGAGACAATATGCTGTTGAATGTTACACTGCGTTAGGAACGCTGAAGAAAGCAGAATGAGGGACCATGGGTATGACTATGGAGATCCACTTCAAACTTACTGGGAAAAGCGAACAATGAGAGTAAGAAATGAAGCAACATAAACCCCATAAACCCCATTTGGCCTTTTCCATTTAGTTTAGGAGCATCACAGTTTACTAGCGGCTCCAACACCCACTGCCGAACACCAAAGCATGCTGTTAGATGCCCAGCAGGTGAGATCCATGCTGATACATACTGCAGGTATCATAAGGGGTAGCATCTCTATTGCACAGATATTTCTCAGTGAGCTTCAAAGAATCTGTTGCTATATTTTTACCTTTGATTCCTTCTAAAGAAAGAAATACATACTCCTGTTTTATCTGGGACATCTTTTTCACCCAAGCCTGTCAACATCAGGAGTCAAAATATGTTTTCAGGGACAAAAAGGGTGTCATTAATCAGCCTGCATAAAATCAGTATTGTTCTATGTAGTCAACACTTGCTGTGATGTAACTCTTGTATACTTTTCTGTGTTCCATAAGTACTTTTTGGTTACAATCCTTATACACTACCGATAGGCTTTTCTAGAGTAGCTAGGCTGTAGTTTCTGCTGATACCATAATACTGTTGGAATTTTCTACTGCTGATACAGATACTTCTTTCTGAGAAGGAATCAGTCCTCTGCTGAATTAATGTTAGATGTCAGAGAGGTCCCGCTTGCATTTGCTTGGATTGCTTCAGAAGTGTTGGAACAATCTGAACTGTAGAACCGCCTATGGACCAGGAGCTACAAAGGCAGATCAGGTCACTCACACTGTCCATAACACAGGCTATATACCTAGGAAAAACATAATGTCTCTGGGGTCCTGTAGCGATGAGAATCCTGTGATACAGATGATGGGGATTTCTAGCTTTCTATAGTGTGTACAAGGTAAGAATGAAGCTGCATGGCAATGTGCACTTATGATGTAAAAAGACATGTGCTGAATGGAAAATAATCCATGAGTTCTTTGCATCTTTATAGAAAAAAAGATTTTTTTTCATGATCAGATTTAAGTTGTTCTCACTTTTCCAAATCACAGCAACTGATGTTCAGAAAGGAAATCCTGATACACAATCTATTTCAAAGCATCTCTGTATCCACAATGGTGGATATTTGTGTTTTGAAAAAGAGTCGTGAAACTGATCTGTATGGAAAAATTCCTCCCTTTCTTTCAATATTCTCGAGTAGATAAACATGAAAATAAGAAACAGGTGGAATAAATCCCAAGTTAACTTGATACTGGCCCAAATAAATAAGATTGGGGCCATTATGATTAAGAGCAGTGTTTGTGCAACACAAGCAGATGCTCAGTAGAAGGAGGGTGGTTGTCCCATGCCATCCAGGCAATGGAGTGCTCCCACCAGTACAATTAATCCAGTGCCAGCCAGGGGACCTATCTGCTGTCCAGGAACTGCTATGAAAAATAAGGCAGGGCTGTTGAAAGCTCAAGCTTAATAAAAAAGAGGGAAATACTTCATTATTTGATATATAAATAAGGTTTCTTTTTTGGTTTTATACTTAAAAAATAAGACCAATATGTTTTTTCTGGCTATGAACACATGGGAGATGTATACCTAGAGATCATGTTTTGCCATTCAAAATTTCCCTTGGTTTTAAACTAGGAGATTCATAAATCTCAGAAAAGCTAGAGAGGATGTACTGGAGCTAGCACAGCACAAAACTATGATAGGAACGTACAGTGAAGCATTATGAAACTGATTTTTTGTGTGTATGATGAAAATGGTATTAGCTACCGGTCCTGATGTGGATAGAGACAGTTAACACATGAAAGAAACTCATGTAGGCAGAAAACGGAAGAGATGTGTAGAAAAGCATTTTGTCTTCTAGAATCTATTAACTTTTTTGCCTGTTTCCCCCAAAAAAAATTCTGAAGAACTCATTCATACAGAGCACTGAAGAGCACTGAACTGCTCAGGTTTGGTCACCTCTTCCGACCCTTTCCATCCAGAACACAGCACGATCACTTGGTGGATCAAAGCAAATAACCTGCTCAAGGATTTGTAGAACCGGGTCCTTTGAGAGGGTGTCTGGGGGGAGCACACCCAGGTGCACATGGCACTGAGCTCGGGGCTGGCACTGAGCAAGCAATGATGTGGCCAAACCTCTTCTATTCCCAAGCCCCGTTTGCCATCTTTTGTCATGCAGTAGCAAAGAATCCCTAAAAAACCATGCATATTTAAACCGCTCTTTTTCTCCAGGGCAATCATAGGATGATTTCATGTTCTGTTTCTAGCAACAGGCCCACATAGACACTGTTAAATAATTAACAAATATTTTGTCCTAATATTAGACTAGGCCTGAACCTTTAGGATAATCATCAGTGATGAGAAACTCCACTTCATAATTTGATGAGCCCTTCTGAACCTTGGTAATGCTCACACCACTCTGTAGTTCACATGACAGTTGGCTTCTTTACTGAGGGACTGATGACTCCTATGCAAGTAAAATGCAAGACATCAATTTACTTTAATGGGAGTTCAGTCGTGCCTTTTATGAGGGAATAACTGTCATGTGTATTGCAAAATTATCCATACGAATGTACTGCTATTATAGCAGATATAAAGGGATGAGCTCCCTTTGATTCAGATAACATGAAAGATTTTTCACTGGTGATTAAAGATGAAACATTAATGCTTTTTCCACTGATGCAGAATGAAGTTATATAATAATTAATTTCTGATTGTTTCTAAGATAACATTGGGGTATTATACATATTCATTCAAAACATAAAACTAAGTCCTGAGAAGGAAGTAGATCTCTTCACAATGCCTGATGAATTATAATCTGTTTCTGGGTATCATCATATGTGTAGATCATGATCACTAGATTTGCTTCCATACAAAAATTATGACTAATTATACAGTGACCATATGAAGATTTAAGCCAGTCTTACTTAAAGAAAGCTACCTTTAAATCCCTCAGTTCCTACCTGCGGGAAGAGGATAACAGAACAAACCTAAGTGTTACAGATGTTAGTGGTATTCTGTATGGCATTCTGACACTCCAGTGAGGCATCCAAGTATGGGAAATGGAAAAGACTGAAGAGACCTGCCCATCTGTTGTGTTTACTGCAGGGAGAGACTTCCCCTCGCCTTTAGAGGGGTAAAGTTTAGTTCTAAACCAATGCAGCAACCATCTTCTATTTCAGCTCATTGCAACTGGTAACCTTGTGGAACTGAAAGGCAGGTTTCCTCCATCTTTAGAACTTAAGTGATTCTTTGAAAATCCATGCAAGGTTAATTAGCTTTTCTAAAATAAAAACATAACATAGCTACTGTCTGAAGCTGAGGCTGGTGTGAAGTGCTAGGCTGAAAATGCTTGAGAGCAGTCTTTTTATACAGAAAATGGGCTATGAAATGGCAGATCCTCCCACAATTCGTCATCTGTAAGCTTCAGCTCTGACATGAACAGAAACACCCAATGCTGAGCTGTACCACTGGAAGAAAACAGCCCCATCCTTTTCTGTGGGGCATCAGTGATATTTTAACCTCTTTTAAAAACCACCAGACTGTGCAGGTTTGATTCTGAAGTAGGCAGGTGCCGACTGACCTTGGACAAGAGGTTGCACCTCCTCAAGTGAGCACCACAGCACAGCATGCATGCTGCAAATCTTGTGATACAGCAGGCCATGGGTCTGTGGTCCCCAGATGAACACGGATAAATCAGTTCCTACATCATGCATGTTACAGTAATAGCTGTGACATTTACAAGGTGGTGTCTTCATCCTGTTCAGTTTCCCAGATTTTGTGTTGTCTAAAGAATGGAACCAATTGTTGTGGTGCCTTATACACCATCAGCCACACTAGAGCCTCCCCGCTACACTGTCCTGTCAGAGGAAATGCCTTGTTTGAGATCAAACAAGTCTGTAGCATGACAAGGAATTAAATAATCTTCCAAGTATCAAGAGTTGGACCACTCCTCCTTTGGCCATGGGTCCCTTCTTCCATGGACAATCTTGTTCATTTAAGGGCATCTTTATATATTAATTAATTAATTAACTATATAATTAATTAATTAAATAGATATCAATTAATTATATATGCCAAGTGAAAACATAGCAGAAAGAGATCCAAAGGCTAAGAGCATATGCTACTTATTGCAGAACTATGATCCTTAATAATGATCACTGTAGGGTAACTTCTAAAAAACCCTCATTTTGCACCTTTAGTAATCTTTTTTTTCTCCTTATGATGTACAGAGACATTGTATGGAGACATAGCTACCTATATCTTTTGCATTTCCGCTGTAAACCAGGGCCAGAAACCATCTGTGACGTGTCCATCCTCATAGCTGAAACAATAAATAGGAGAAGGAAACGTCCCTGGAAACAGACTTTCTGTTTTCATAGAGAAATAGATCGGACCAGCCCTGGAAAAGACAACCCTAGGTTTGTTTTTCATTGGAAACACCAACAGGAAAAAGGACACTGGGTAACATTAACAAAAGAGCGTTCCACCTGTGCTGCCAACAGACAGCACACAGAGTGCTACCTTTTTGTCACTGCTGTTCTCAGATTTCCCTGCTTTAGAACAGCAGCTGGACCTTCAGCTGCTCCTTGAAATAACCCCAGTAAAGGGGGATATAAAAAATAAGTTTACAGATTTCTGCAGCACCAGGTAGTGAGGACCAAGTTTCACTGTCAAACAGAGCCACTGCTGCACTTGTTAACTGCTACTTAATTGCACTTGTTAATTCTGTTAATGACCAATTAACAGAACACAGGCATTCACCCCAGTGTTAACCTACCATGTGCAAATACATGTGGTTATGGGACGCTGCTCCATGCCCCTCAATGCCAATTCCTGCTTAGCTATCACAGACACTGTCAAAGGAGTACTCACAAGAAGATACCAAACTATGAGATTCAGTAACTTAGGAATGCTACAAAAAAACCCTACAGTAGATTAATAACAGCAGAAATGCATAAACACTGCTGGCCAGACGTAACAAAATTACTTAGATTGTCAAGAGGCTACTGGCTAAATTCAGACAAATCCAGCCAAGCTAGGTGGATGGGAGAAATGATGGATATGGAACTTGGGTTGGGAAAGTCACTAAATGATTCATGTAACCTTCTTCACTTTTTACATAGTGATAAAAACTTAAATATATCTAGTGGAATGTAAGTTATATAGTGAAGAGCTGCACAGCACACAGCACTGCAGCAAAGACAGTCTGTTAGATAGCAAATGGGTGCAGAATAACACGGAAAATATTGTAATATCATTAGTATAATTCAGCAAGATACCTCCATACAGCCCCAGGTTTGAATTTATTTTCCTAATAACTGTATCCCTTGTTGTAAGGCACTTGAGGATGCGATGCCTGCAGTATTAGGCCAATTGGTCCCGGGAGTTTCTTTCCCATTACATATTCCTACCTCCAGAACTGGAGGGCAGAAGAGAAGAAGTTCAAGGACAATTTTTGAGAATAATCAGTTAAGGGAAAGCTTTCATATGATAAGAAATTGAAAGACTGCACTGATTTACTAGGAATACACAACTCAATAACTTACTGAAGACTTCCTCTACTAAACATTTACAAAAGCATAGATCTACAGAGTGTATTATTTATAGTATACAAGTATTATCACCTCTTCAAATTATCTTTAAATTGCTGCTTGATACTGATACAATTCTGGACTTGTTTCGTCATTAATAATGTTACAATGTGGGTTTTTACATTACCTTACTCCTAAGCGCAGGGTGGTCACATGAATACAACCAAGTCTTACTTATTTTTCAGTGTTACAGTCCTCAGATTTCCCTACGTGTTTCTCATTGACCAACTGTGGATTTTTACTCTGGTAAAAGAAATTCCCCCAAAGCTTCCATCAAAGCAAACCCCTTCAATTAGCAGAGGGCCACCCTGGTAATTTTGTAATCAGACAACAAAATAGAGCATGCGTGATATCTGATGCCAATGTGCAGGTTTTGGGGACACATTTTGCTCACCAAGAGATTGGAAATGTTACTAAATGTTACTAAATCCGCATCCTGTGCCTGAACTTGTCATTGGCACATTTATTCCGACCTGCTCCACGGCAGCGGAGCGTATCCGCCCGCCCGCCACCCATCCTGCCGTATTCCTGACGTACAAAAGGCGTGAGAGCTCCGGCACAGCTCATCTTCATCTACGAAAACACCTTCCTCCCGTATTTTATTAAATTGCTGCATCTGATTTCTGTCATTTAACGCCTGACATAAAGGATGCGAGCACATCCAAGTAAATACAGCCGCCTTCCCTGGGAAAACGCGCTATGAAAAACAATAGGCAGGAGGGAAGGGCGCTCCGCACACCGTGGGAGCCCCGTACGCGCCGCGGCCGCCCGGGCGAGCCCCTCCGCTTCTCACACACCGAGGATGATGCCCAGCGGCTCTGCTGCCGGGACGCGATGCGCTGGGGCCGAGCCGCCCCGCGCAGGGGATGCTCCGCCGCACGCCGCCGCCCCTCTCGCTCCGCACCGCAGCGCGCGGAGCCCCGCGGAGCCTCCGCCCGCCCGGGCCCCGCAAGCTATGCCGCGGGGCCCTCCCGTCCCCGTTCCGCCGCCTTACCCCGCCGTGGGGCCGGCACTCGCCGGCAGCTGCCTGCGCGCCCCTCCGCGCCCGAGCGCAGCGCCGCCCGCCGCCTGCGCGCCCCTCCGGCCCCGAGCCCGGCGCCGGCGGCTGCAGGTGGGTGCCCGGC
>WYDI02016958.1:3461-15546 GCA_009867235.2 Psittacus erithacus
TTATCATTGTTATTATTGGTGGTAGCAGCAGCGGTTTGTGTTATACCTTAGTTACTGGACTGTTCTTGTCTCAACCCGTGGCAGCTACATTCTTTCAATTCTCCTCCCCATCCCTCTGGGAGCAGGTGGGGGAAGAAGTGGGGTGGAGTGAGAGAGTGGCTGCATGGTTCTGAGTTACGGCTCGGCTTAAACCATGACAACTAGGAAGCTGCAACATTACTACATGGAAGGGTTTATAACAGATAAGACAACTGAGATCCCCAAAAGCGTCCATGTTTCTGAACCATTCTTTTCATCTTCCAAATAGAACTAAAATTCAGAAAGAAGAATTTTCATATAGGACATATATTTCTAGAAACATCTACAGGCAAAACTGGCCAGAAAATAGCTGGCTGGCCAGGGGTAGAAGTCTGCCTGCTTTCCCATGAAAATTTCATCACACTGACATATTCCCATTCAGTGTTTTCGTTCAGCTCAATCAGCATTATCCAAAAGTAAGCTGCTAAATGAAAAACATTTCTGTCAGCTCAACCAAGGGGTGTTTCAAAAGCTAGAGACTACGCATCATGTAGGGAAATATATCCACTAGGCCAAAGATTCCCACCCTCAAAGATATAAAATGTAAAGGAAAATCAATATGCCTGTCACCTCTCTCATGATTTAGTCACTCAGATGAATAGATACAGATGCATAATTAATAGCAAATGTAAAAGATGCAGAAGAGTCATAAGTAACAGAGGCTAGGGATGAAATCCTGGCACCAATTTTGTCAAAGACAAAACTCACACTGACTGTAACAAGGTCAGAAATTTGTCCTTGTATTGCAAAGAAGAAAAAACAAAATCAAGAAAAGCAATAACCATCTCAATACACAACAGCCAAAATTTCAAGCAGATTTTCCTACCTGAGATTGCAGGCTCCTTTGATACACAGTTTTGAGGTGTCACTGGAGTGGATATATTTGACTACTTGCTATATTTTATAATGCATGAAATATACTTCTTCACTCCTTTGAGAGAATTATTTGTAACATAATGTTTTCCTAGACTGCTAGACTCCCCTACTGCCCAATAAATTAAAAACATCAAAAGGAATAATTTATCAGTGTCTGTATTTATATTTACTATCAATGTGAATGAAAAGAATTCATTAGATCATCTCTACAATTGACATACCCAACAGAAAAAGGACAACACATGGAAATCATAAGCTGTTTATGTTCTACATAATAGATGAATTACTAAGGTTGGGAAAGTGGGACTAAGTAGCTCTCCCCCTTAAACAGAAGAGATTTAGGTTAGATATGAAGAAGAAATTCTTTATTGCGGGGGTGGTACAGGTATTGTGAGACACTGGCAACAGGCTTCCCAGAGAAGCTGGGGCTGTCCCATCCCTGGCAGTGGAAAGCGTCCCTGCTCACGACAGGGCGTTGGAACTAGGTGATCTTTAAGGCCCCTTCCAACTCAAACCATTCTGTGGTTCTGTGAGTTCATCAAGCTCTGCTTCAAAGCATTTTCCTGGCTTCATACAAAAAAAATCTTGCAGAAAACAGCAGGGTAAGGACATTTCCTAGTGAACTAAGCATTCAGTCACAAAGTCAAACACAGGAGGAACAGGTGAAAGAAGGAAGTTGTAATTTCAGAAAATATTTTAAAAGCTACGGAAACCTAAATGTACTAGGAAGATAAAAGAAGGTGGTTCCAGATGGCAGAAGCTGCTGGAAAGAAATCTTTTCGGCCCAAGCAGTACCACTGGGTGAGCGGGCAGAGTGGATGACTGCTGTAAGAGCAGCAGAAGCGTGACTAGAGGCAGCTAAACAATATAATTTAAAGAAATGCAATCTGCAAATCCAGCTCATACAATCTGTCTTTGGAGCTGACAACACACAGAGGAAACGCAGCACTAAGAGAAAATTCTTTTCTCAGCTAAGCAAAAGAAAAGCAGTTCAATCTTTCAGTCAGCTGCAAGAACTAGAAATGAAGCCAGACCTTTATTTCTACAAAACAGGAAAGCAACCCGCATGCCAGAAGATGCATTCCCATGCTCTAACACAAACTTTTAAACTGTTCTTATGTTTGCATTCTCTTTAAAGGAGAACAAGTGAATCATGCATAAATAAAGATCTCTATGTATGTTTCTCAAAGCTGAGGACAGAATTTCTAATATCTACATCTCTTTGAAGAGTTAAACAAAAGTAGGTAGAAGATATACTACAGATTTTTTTCTTCAGTATTAGAGAGGGAATTGTACTTCTGTTTACTTGTGTGTAATTATAAAGGAAAATAGTGGGTTGAAAGTAGTTACGTATGCTTCAGTTTCAGCAGAAGAAAATGAACCTATTAAACCTACGAATGCTCCCTGAAATATGACTGCCTTGGGTTTGCTTTTCCATTCCACAACAAAGAACAAAACTCCACCACCAGGCTCTAAACTGAAACTTAAATACATAAAAGACATTTTACTGCTGCCTTCTTTGAAGACTAGACCAACTTTTAAACACTACCACATACACTTCATAACAGTACATTGTGTTTTAGAACACAACTTACACAGCTATCTTAAATAGTACCCACTGCAAGCAGATATTCCGTACATAAAGAAATAAACATGCTTTAATCCTGCACGTTTACTAGTGTGAAATCAGGCATGACTGAATAACTGCAGAGGAGTCACTGATTATATGCCAGTAAGGCTGAAGCCTACAATCAACATCAAATGTTGTATTCATTTCCACTCAAGGCTAACAGGTAATCAAGCAATGCCATGCCATCCATGTGCACACAAAGACAATAACCTCCACCAAAAGACATGGACAGCAGTGTGGGGAGATCTTGGCTTATAGATTCAGCTGCACTGGTGAAAGACTTCACAGGCTCAATAGTATCCCTCTGTGCAAGTTACTGTTCTTCTCTCCCTACAAAATATCATTTCAAACATTCTACCAAGAATCTGGTGAAATCAGACTGATATGCTGAAATCCAGCCTGCACTAACTGGATTGATTTACCCTAGAAACGAGAAAGGGAGGGCTCACACAAACAAGGGAAGAGACTAAACTCTGGTGGAAACAAGAGTGAAAAGCTGAGAACAGTGGGGTTTTTTCCACATGTACAGCTGGATTTGGAAGGTAATGTTTACTCATAGCCTCATACCAAAGTCAAATTCACACAGAGATTCATGCTGCCACAAAAGCTATGGCTACTGCTAAGTCTTATGCTTTCAGCCTTAATAATTACAGCAAGTACAACTGCCAGGTGGTTGGAATTATAGTGCAATCAAGATGCCCTGTACACAGTATACACCTCTACCTTGAAAAAAAAATAAATCAGAGAAAGTGAGCAACCTGATCCAGTTGAACATGCCCCTGATCACTGCAGGGGGGGTTGGATTTGATGATCTTTAAAAGTCCCTTCCAAACCAAACCATTCTATGATTCTACATAAACATGTTTGTGTGAGTATAACTAAGCCAACACTTCCACCACTGCTCTACACCTCCACCCCACCCTGTATTTAACAATGCACTGGTACAACTACAGCAACAACATGCAATAACACCCAGAGAAAAGGCCATAGTCCTGAGTGATACATTTCTTACTCCCATAAAACAAAGACAGATCCTGAAGTCAGAGGATTAAAGCATCTGCATCATATTGAGGTCTGGTGTTCTCACAGCTGCTGCTGAGGGATGGAGGAGCCAAAAGAAAACTACCTTTTCTGAGGTGCAGCAGTGCTCTTCCCACTGCTGCACCACCACCAGAAGCAGCAATGTCTCGTAGCTGTTACCATTACCGTGTGGATTAGTAACTATTGGCACACACGACAACTTAAGAGTTTGCCTGCCTACCCATACTGCACAGTTTACATATTTGCTCTCACCTAACAATCTGGGACCAAGTCCACTGGTGCACAAATAACCTGTTCCAGAAATATGTTTTGGCACCAGTGTAAATGAACGGACACAAAGCAGATGGCATGAGATGAGCAGAGACGTGAGAGAACATTAACTGCTATATTTACACTCGCTCCCACTGAATCCACAGACCCAGAAAAAAGCAGTTGTCTTTTCCAGGCTGAATGTTACCAAGCTGTTGCATATTACCCCTACATCTCTGAGGCTGCTTCTGGGAAGTGCAAAGGCATTTTTAGAGGAAACTGGAGAGTAAGGCAGCATACTCACTACTTAGAAGAATGAGAGGAGCCAGAAATGAACCTACCTTGAAGGTGTATGATTTACTTGCCCTAAGATGGACTCATAGTAACCTGCAAACAACCTGGCTGGAGGAACCACCAGCCTGTGCTCATAGCAGCAGAACTTCACACCACGAGGTTGGCAAGTCTTAAATGCTTTACTACGGAAACCAATTTCAAACAAAAATGTGATTAGAGGAATATGAGCCACTTGAAAATATCACTAAAAAAATCTACAAGACTACATTGTTGACTGAACAGACACAGAACAAGCCAACTTTCAAATATTTGATTAAGAAGCTATAATCTAGGGTCAGTAGAAAAGTCTTCTTGACCATCACTATTGTGCTTGAATCCCAATGGAGACAAAACCTAAAACATATCCAGAATACTCTCACAGCCAAACATGGCAGCACTGTGCTGGACAGACCGACGTGGTGATGGCAATAATGAAGTCAACAGAAGCACAAATTGTGGAACTATGTTATCCTGACAAGCTAAACCCTTGCAAATTGGGTTAATATCCATATTGGGAATATATCCAAATTGGGAATAAAGATACGTGGAATAGCAAGCAACTTTGCAATTTGACCCACTAACCACTAAGGGGCTGGGTGTGGAGGAAATGACATTTTGTGAAGGAAGGACTCCTACCTCACTCACTCCACAGAAGAACAAAGTAATATTTTAGCATATGTAACTGCAAGGAATTTCCCATCTCAAAGAGAAGTTGTTTCAAGCAGCAGTAAGTCTAACAGGAAACACATTTTTTGTCAGGGCTATACTACCACAGGAGCAGAGAAACACAGTTGCCAGTGAAAGCTGGGGAGAACTAGTCTTTAGTAGAGCTATCATCTAGACAGCCAAATTCCCCAGTACTTCTAGGAGAAGGCCAGGGAAAGGCAAGCCCTCTCCTGTAAAACGTGAAAGACACTGTACATCTGCGGGCTTTTCATTCTTCATTGCAGGAAGAAACTAATTAGGAAAACATTACTCTGATAAATCACTTTAGTCTTCTGCTCAAGCTGGGGAAGATATAAAATATAACCAAAACAACAAAGCAGAAGAAGAATTAGATTTCTTTCATTCAATTGCTAGTGGAATTAATTATAAGCAAAGCAAGGACTTATTTTTTAACTATGATTTCTCAATCTGGTAATGCCCCATCAGGATTAACAAAATAAACCTACAAATCTATATGAAATAAATCTACAAATCAGCATGCACTCTTTCAACTAATTTTTCCTAAAAGTATTAATTTCTTATAAGAATGAAGCAGGATTTGAAATGTGACGGAGATAAATGAGAAAAAGCAAGAGATTCCTCCAAAGTCCCAGGCTGTGCACATGCACTGCAAGCTATCTCTTTGCTATGTAACAGTTGCATGTTGAAGCTTGCAAAAGCTTTAAAGGGAAAACTATAAGCAGCTGCAAAAAAGGCAGGAAATAAATCTCTGCATGCTTTTATTTATTATGAAGGCAAACATTTTTTTGGAGATTTTTGCCTTTTTTTTATTTTAGATCAAGTAGTTCTTTGTGTGAAAAAATGAACAGGTTTTTTTAGGTTAGTTTTTTGGGGTGTTTTCTGGTGGTGGGTTTTTTTTTGTTTTTCAGGTTAAGTTGAGAATGCTATTACTTTTGTTTCTTTACATTTAGATACTAGAAGCTCCAAAACTTCATGTCTTTACTTTGTCTTTTTGCCATGTTTTTCTCATTAGCCTATACTGCTTTTCTTTCCACTGCATAAGTTACTTCTTGTGGTACCCATCATGAAGACAGGCACAGAAACAGCAGTATTACTTACCTTTGGTAGTCTTAAATACAGTTTCTCTCTTGAATGCAAACCACAGGGAGGAATGAACTTACTGTTAATGTTGCATTGCAATTACTGATCCAAAGCAAACCAGGCTACAAAACCCACAGAATTTAGGGATTTCTTAGTCAACATGAGATGATGTTTGATTTTTACTGTAGTAATTACCATGCCAAACATCATACTAATCAAGCAATCCAAGCAGCTGTGTCAACTTACAGCAAGCTAGCTGCATGCTAAAGCTAGAGACACATGAAGAAATTAATCACCAGCATACCAAACTGGAATATACAATGCGGCTCCTATAAACTTTTTAGCCTTGTTGGAAGGTGCTACACAAGGCTGAATTAGAGAAGATTGTGTTCGCCACTCTTCCAAAGACCTGCATTCCAACACACAGATAGTCACTTCACACTTTCACACACACAGCAGGATTTGATTCAGGCCAGTTTCCTCAAAGTCATGTCAGTCTAAGGCTCTGTTCTGTTTCTGCAGTTCTTGTACCACTCGATTTCTTTGCCCTTTTGGGAATCTGTTTTAACTCACCAGCATCAACAATACCCAAGCACGGTTGTGTCTTCCCCAGAAAGGGAAAGGAGTGACATACTGCTCTTGCTGTAGTATATGGCAATTGCATCTCTTCTATATTTCAGCAATGTAACTCAATGTCTCAATTTCAAGGTATCTCATCAACGAGGAAAAGAATAAAAAAAACACCGAACAAGGCACTATGAATACTTTGAGGTCTTTTAAAAGAAAGGTCTAAATAGAAAGATACATGGATTTATTTTGTTGATCACGAAGCAAGTAAATTGCACCTAATTCTAGAGGGAATAAATAGGGCCAACTAAGCAGCAACATAATTTCTCTTCAACAGCATCATCAAACCACCTCTCTCAAAAGTAAGCTGATAAGGTATTGTGTATGTCAGGTGAAAGAATGAGAATAGCCAGCATACTATGCATTTATTTCTTTGATGAGATGCTGGCTTAAATAGATGTTTAAGATGTTCTGGCCATTTGCATGGCCGCTGCTCTCAATTAGATGCTCTTCAGTGGTATTCTCTGCAACGTGATTTAGGAAGTGTTCTATCTCAGTAAAATACCCCATTACTGTATTCCAAACCTACTATAACTTAAAGAGAGGGGAGCACTGAGAAATGAGAGAGAAGCACTGGGTTTAGGTCTTTACTGCACAGTAACAGGCACAGCTGGATTCTAGGCTGGCAAACATCTTCCTTCCTTCCTTTCCCTCTCCTTTCCCTTGAGCCACGATGTTCTACAGCAAACTCTAAAACAAAGAAGGTGACTTTCAGGTACTGGATCATGCAAACCCGGAAAATGAATAACATAGTCTTCTATTACCAGCTTATTTTCCAGCTCAAATTATCCCCTCACCGTAAACTAGTATTTTTTCTATTATTCCCTAGTACTGAATCATTCACCACATCAACTCAAGTTTTCTTTCTTCTATATTTAACCACTACCTCTAATATTTTTCTCCTCACACCAATCAATCCTTCTCCCTTAAAACCCACACAACACACCCTCAGTCAGGGTTTACCTCCAGCCTGTGCTATGGCTCATATACTACAGCAGAAGACAAAAGTCTGCAAGCAGCCTTGCTCAAACTGTTTCCCCAGGAAAAGCAAGATTACTACAAAATAAAAATTATCTGTCCCACAGCTGCAGCAGCAGGTAAAAATCCACAAGCCAAATTCCCCTTCAGGGCCTGGCTGGAGATGCCTGTCTCTTGTTCGTGTTTCCTGTCTTTTTTTTCCTCCCCCCTCTGCCCTTAATAGGAGGAAAAATAGTAAGCTAAGATTATTTTAAATTTTGAAGCAACATGGTGGAAAGTCAAAGAGAACAAGCAACTGAACTGGAAACATAAGGAGAAAGGAGGAAAAAACAGTATCTCTTGCTAAAAACTGCACTGTAGACAAGCATCCCCACTAAATAAAAGGTTAAGTGTGGTATATTATAAAGGCTATCTTACAAGTACCAACTAAAAAAAATTACTTGGATTTCCTTCATGCTCTCCACAACTCTCAGTGTAATAGCAGTACAGTTATCTGCAGGATTCAGCACTGGCAAGACACCAAAGCTATTAGATATTAATGTTGTAGGTCAATGCACATTTGAATTTTAATTTAATGAAAATAAATCCTTCTCTCTTTGCTCAAATTCAGCTGCCTGTTAAGAGTCTGTTTGAGGCCACTTATAAGACAACCTTCTCATCTCTTACACCAAGACCCTGAAGAAAATCCAAGAGACAGGTAAAACCCACAGGAGAAACTATGGAGCATCACCAGAGGTCACCTGCTCTGCCTTCAAACAGACTGTCAGGAAAAGCTATATTAAAAACAATTGTGGCAAAGTATTTTAAAAACAAGAAGGCAACAATGAAACAAACCAGCCACTCCTGGTTAATACCCTACCTGCTAGTGGGTTGGTGGGAGTTCCAGTTTATTTTTGCTTTTGTCTCCAAACTCTATTTCATTTATATATAAAAAGAAAATTTGCCCAAACCTGAAAGCTAAGAAATAGTCTACTAGCTTAATTTCCTGCAATGTTTAGAGTTAAGGATGTCACAGACACCAGTACACAGATGTAAACTGGGTTTCTAAGAGTCCCTTAGCAAATGCAACAGAAGTAGAGCACACCATGATGTCATGTTGAAACTGCTGGGATATATTGCCACATATGCAATGTTGCCATAGTGTAAGACACAACCATCTCCATATGCATGTTCATTTCTGAATATACCAAGCCCAAATGCTACCTGAAGTGCCATCTGAAATACCAGGAAGATGTGGGGAGGGGGTAGAAGGAGCAAGTCATAGAACAGATGCATTAGAGAACAACAAAAATAAATGACATCTTTTAATGAGAGCTGTTTGGTTATGTGCTCACATTTACATACAGTGAATACGGTCCAAACAGTCTATCTACCATAACTCAAAAGAACGAGAGGTAGAGGAGATTAAAGGAGAATGTGGCACTGTTAACTAACACTTTGAAACTAGTTAGTTTGAGCAGATGCCTTCATTGGGTTATCTTTTGAAAACTTAATGGAAAAAAAGTAAGTTTGAAAAATTAGCTGCTTAAATTCTCTTTGCTTCCTGGCAGTTAAAACTGGAATGAGAATAAATACCTCCCTGCATGAGGTATGAGGATTAATTTGTTTGTGTATATAAATGGGTATTTAAGTATCAACTACTATTTTATTTTTAACACCTTATTGGGACTACTGCGTTCCTACCTGAGTTCTGCTTTTGGCAAGAGATTAGGATTGACTCAAAATGGGAACAGGTGTTTGGAAGATGATATGGCTGTAATAAAAGCACTAAGCAAGATGGTGAAGAGAAAAATAATTCAAATATGGCATTTATTTGTGTCCTATGAAACAGAGAGACACCAAAAAGAAAACATGAAATCACAACAATTAAGAGATATTTAGGAAAATGTCTTTGCCTGCTGTGATTCATTCCCAGGGGGAAATAGTCTGAGCAGGGCTGTCCTTCGGTCCCAGATCCTACAGTTCTTGTACAATATCATGGTGTCTGTTAAAAGGCCAGGCATTCAGTAAACAACAATTTCACTGCTTAATGCTGGCTCGATAATAAAACATTTTCAAAGCTTCAAAATGGTGTAGGAATTTAAGGCCTAGATTATATCAGGTATTTTTACAGTGTGGATTTCTGGCCTCTAAGACCTTACAGCCATTACTAGGTCAAACTGATTTTTATTTGTAGGGATTAAAAACATTTTTTTGCCAGCTGCAGCCAGAAGAAAAGCTGAAACCATACATTTCAAGGCTCAAACTCATGAAAACAGATTTTTTTTGGTAAAAGCAGCAGTTACTGACCTTGAAGCTTCCTAAGAAAATACAATATTCACCACTTTTAGACTATCTTTCAACAATAAGACAATTGAAGATAAAGGCTTTGAAGTGGTTTTTCTTTGAAAGCAGACTGTGCTCAAGCTCCAATCCTGCAAGTTAAACCTGTTCACATCAAGATGTACTATTAATTTCATACAATAGTAAAAGCAAATAAAACAATGAATTTTAAACCCAAATGTTTATGTGGGGAAAGGTGTTGCAAGATGTATTTACTGTAAGGGTGGTGAGGCACTGCAATGGGTTGTCCAAGGAAGCTGTGAATGCTCCATCCCTGGCGGTGTGCAAGGCCAGGTTGGACAGAGCCTTGGGTGACATGGTTTATTGGGAGTGTTCCTGCCCATGGCAGGGGAGTTGGAACTAGATGATCTTAAGGTCCTTTTCAACCCTAACTATTCTATGATTCTATGACTCTATGCTTTGTTTATTGCCATAGTCCACTATGGTTTCTCATAAAAGTAGAACATAATGTACAAAAAAAAAAATTCAACTACAGAGATAGAGGCAAGACTGTGCAGCACAAGTCCTCAGCTCTGGTTGACTCTCAAAAGTCAGAAATTGGACTGAGGATATATTAAGAAACTAAAATGGTTGCATAGACTATATTGAAGTCCCTTATGTCTTTCACTATGGAAAAGCTTTCCTGTGGCATGCGGAACAACTGACTGAAGAATGTAGCAATGCAATTTCTACATACTAGATGTCTGTTTTGCTGATATTATGATTTTTGTATTTTGAGAAGATTTAATACAATTATCTTAGACTTCAGTACATTTAAGGTGCAACTTTTCTAAGTATTTCTTGTCTGTAGTCACCCATGAGAGAATTAGCCTATTAAATTAGCAAGACAGTAAGGATGGTTTTAAAATAACTGATGACAGAGGATTATCTCTTTGAAAACCATTTTGAAGAAAACAATTTTGATCTGAGACAAATTCACACATCCTTTTGATTCTAATGACTTCATCAACAAGAACATGGTTATTCAGAAGCTGAACTTGGTCCTGTATCATTGATTCTGCACACACATTCGAACAGCTCTGAGCAGCTCCATTTAACTCAGGAGGCAATTATTCATGTGGTGAAGTGCTTATGGGAATCAAATCTAGACTCATAAATGGCTTATGGAGTCCTGCCCCTGACAGGCACCAGACAACTCTAAATACTTACTCTCTATCGGGACAGAATTGGAAAATTTTAATGAATGCATCAGTTAATGACCACTTTTGAAGTCACTCAAAGAAAATGAATTTGCTTTCCAAAAGGAAGGGTTGCACAAGGAGCCAAAGAGATTTTAAGACAGAGCTTGACTAATTGATGATACATGACATGTTATCTGCAATAGCAAGGGACTAAATTTAATGAAACACAAGAGTTCCATGTGGTCCTGGCTACAAACCATACCAATTACTGCAAGTCTATGGGGTAAAAAGTGATCACAAAATCTAGCAAAAACATCTGACAGCACAGAATCCAGGACTAAACCCTTTCTGGAAGAGTCTTTTAATCAGATTCCCATCCCAGCCTGTCAACAGAGCAGCAACAGTGGGAAATGTAAATTAATGTTCTGCAAGCAGAACTCAGATGGACCCCACTGTCTCTGGCACCAGGACAGTAACCTCCATTGCAGGGGCAGGACTGATCTTTTGAGACAATGACCTTTTACATACCCTGGCATCACCAGAAGATTCTGAATCTCAGAACCCTGACATCCTTCCTCTCAATAAACCATCAACGTCAAACAGGATAAAAACCCCCAAACATAGGCATATAATAATTCAAAACCAAACCCCTCATTCCAGCATAGCCTTTTTTTATTTTCCAAATAAAATGTCAAAGATATACAACGACCTTAACAGCCTTCACTAATATATTTCCCCAGAGAAGTATCCATTTCTTTGGTGGCAGTTTAAACAATAAGCTAATGTTCTTGCAAACTTCTCTGCCTGCTGTGCTGGCACAGCTACATAGTCACTGGATAACTCAGAAGGAACAGAGAGAAGAGACAAGGTGATATGAACAAGAGGCCAAGGGAGATGAAAGAGCTACCTTAAACCAGATCAAAGATGTTGCTGCTGAATATAAAACTACTGCCCTTGTGTCCTGCGTTCAGCAGTAGCAGTCATTTTTTCTCCTTCTTAGTAGCTGGTGCAGTGCTGTGGTTTTGACTTTCAGCCTGGGAAC
>WYDI02016960.1:0-18114 GCA_009867235.2 Psittacus erithacus
TTGCCCAGGGAAGTTGTGAATGCTCCATCCCTGGTGGTGTTCAAGGCCAGGTTGGACAGAGCCTTGGGTGACATGGTGTAGTGCGATGTGTCCCTGCCCATGGCAGGGGGTTTGGAACTAGATGATCTTAAGGTCCTTTCCAACCCTAACTGTTCTATGATTCTAAGACAGGCCATGAGGCAAGGAGTAGGAGGTTTCCTCCTTCCCGCTGGGGTTTCCTCCACCTAATGCTGACTCACCTTGATCCTCATGGGGGGGATATAGAGTCCCCCACTGCTGCAAACACCCTCCTTCCTGCTGCCGGGGGCTGTATCTGCTCTATCATATCCGGCAGCTCGCAGTTGTCTTTAAAGATCTTGCAAGAAAACCAAAAGTCTCCAAATGATGTCACTACTTCAGTCAACATTATTAAACAATTTCACAACCTGTCTCAGTCGTCTTGGCAGCTTTCATAAGGATTTATTATCCAGAGAGAGAAGACGAGAGGGGGCTGAGAGTGAGCAGAGGTTTGAAAGTCATTGTACCGAGAGTTTAATTATTCTATTTTTCACTGAAGTTGAAAGTATTGAGGAAAATCTAGCCAATTTCATATTACCTCATTTGATTAAAGAAGTTGTATGATTGCTCAGGATATGTAATTGCCATTCAGCACAGCTGAACTGAAAAAAATCTTTTTGACTTCACATCCTTAATACTTGACAATATTTAGTAGCCCTACTGGATTAGCCAAACAAAACTTAGAAAATGACACCAGCTTTATTCTGACAACATTCTGGTAGTTGATTTGGCTGAAAATTATGAGTAACTCAACATGTATTTCTGTTTAGATTTGTTGAGGGGGGTCAATTTTTAATAGTATACATTTTTCTCATGAACATTAGGAAAAGTCGTGTATTATCCCATGTCAGAAATGGGACAATATGAAACTCCATGGGTGGATTTTCAAACCACAGGGAATAAAGCTTGGCACAATATCATGCTTATTACATGGAGAAAGACAAGGAGACATGCCTTAGGTGCGTGCTATACTGCCAGTTTGCATTTGGCTTCTTTATTGACAGACACTAAATGTGTACCACTACATTTAAAAAACAAACCCTGCAGATGGCCCTCATCCCCTTCAGTGCTGGGTCCAGAAATAAATTACCTTGTTCTAGCTGCAAGTTTGAGGAACAGCTGAAGAACATTCTATCTGGGTCAGCCTTAAGCTGTTTGTTTACGAAGCAGACTTTCGGCTCTCTTGTTTTGGAGACTTCTTGTTCCACTGATTGCAGGACAGGTAGTCCATGTACTGCTAGCACATTACCCTGTGAATAAGGGGTTGCATAATTCCACAAATAAATTAGCCAGGGACACAGACACTAGCAAGTGTCAGCCAGCCTGGTGATGGCTGAGCAGATCCCTTCTGTGGCGGCATCTTCTGCAGTGGCTTGTTATCTTCTGCCTGTTCAGTGAAGGACCCTGGTGTAACACCTGAAGAGGAATGTTTCTGACCTCTGAGGTGTGAATGGACTCAATGCATCCATTCCAGCTGGTGTTAGCTCATAGAGATTGAGGTACATGTTGCCACTGGGGCAGGCAGGGAGGTATCTGTGCCAGATGTGTCCTCTGCTCCAGGCTGGCTAAGTAGCTCAGCAGGCACAGCCTGGTTCACGGCTAACTCCACCCAAAGCCGGTGGAGTTCTGAGGCACACGGGATGGAAGCCAGAAACCAGCATGAAAACAGTGGGCACCATCCTAGAGATGGGCTCTTGTGTAGCCACACTGCCCCAAATTCATGATTGCTTAAACATACCATTCTTCCCAAAACACTTTTTCTTCCCTACCCTGAGCAAGATGGCTGTAGCAAGTCCTGGGCACAGGCCTTGCACAGCCAGCAGAGGCCATGCAGTGGAAGGGCTCTGACAAGGCACTGCAAACCCAGTCTGTTGCTTTATTGCTAATGACTACCTTGACAAGGACAAAGCAATTGTGAGCAGCCACAGGTAGAGCTGCTTGGGGACTGAGCTCAGGGAAACATCTGATAGTTGGTGACAACAAGCACCTCATTCAATATACTCAAGTTATTTTTGCTTCTCCTTTATCTAGTGCATTTGATTCAGTTAAAGCCACTTAGCCAAGGTCAGGCTCTCTCAGTCCTGGAGATATAACTCAATACAAACAATTCCTGTTTTTATAACAATTCACTGATCATTGCATGGACATTTGTTGATGGAGAAAGTAGTGAACTCTGTTGACCAAAGAACACAAAGGGTGATGATGAAACAAGTCAGAGCTGTCCAGAGGGACTCAGAGCATCTATACTGAAAGCACACATGGCAAGATAAACCAAGCATCAGCTTCTCCAGCACATGTGGTCTGAGTGTCTCAGCCTGAGCCCAGAAGGAGGTCACGCTGGAGAGGCACGGCGTGACTTCAGTCTCCATGCCTCTTCCTGGTAACCAGGCTGCACCGTTTGCATTTCTCATTTCCCCTCTGGCAGAAATTTCTCACTGAGAGTTTTGACAATTTTCAAATAATGTCGTGGAGAGTGTGACAACATGAAATGAGAGTACAGCACAGTGATGCAGTAAATAGTTACATTATTAGAAAGGCAGATGCTGGCACTGAAGCAGGGTTGTTGGCCTAAAAAAATAGATTAGGAGGGAGAAAATAGAAAAAATCTGTGAGGTATCGGAAGCGGTTGATAGCATAATAACATTCATATGCAAGTAAGGGTTTTCTGTGGCAATGTGAATCAGCTCACATGCTAATATGACCAGTAAATAAACCATGGTAAGATTCAGGAACTGATATTATTACTCACCAAGTACAACTCTAGGCCAGTGAATCATGTCTGGGATTGCATTCTGGACTCCAAGCCCTGGTGCTGGATCTCAGCGTGCAAGACAAATTCCTGCAACGGCACTCAAGTCACACCCAGCCACCTACAGATGACCTAAATTCAACCTAAAAATCTGGCGTTTTGTATTTCCTATTGTTTAAAGTCTGCAGAGGTATGCCCTGAGTGAGCACAGGGACACTTGAACATGCTCTGGTAACTAAATTGAAGCCAGAAAGGGGTGTTTAGAGCAAGGCTGCTGCAACCTGGCTTCCCACTTCCATGACCAAGAGGATCAGGGTCTCCTCACCATGCTGTGAAGGCCTGCCTCTTGTGCCACCTGTCCTCTTCCTAAACCACTATAAGCTGCAGTCTGAATTCAGCCAATACTAATTAATTTCAAGAGTATCTGAGGATTTCCTGAGTGCCTCCAGAGTCCAGTGACCCATGCACAACCTAAGAATCTAATATTTGGAGAGCCTGGGCACCAGTAACCCCAACATAAGGCTTGAAGATTTTCAGGTACCACTACCTTGAAAATCGCCCCCAACTGCTCTGATGCAGGCACCCAAACCAACTAGGAATGTGTTGAAAACACAAGTCCACCTTTAGCAAAGGAAGAAGTGCTGCTATAAATCTTGGTAAAGTCCATTGTTCTCTAGGATAATGCTGTAAAGCAGAGCACTCAAAGAGCAATGCAACAAAACTCAGGAACACTCTAGCTGCCACCATGTCAGCTGCCTGTGCTTAAGCGCAGGACATTGCAGGTCACTACAACATGTTGCATTATGGGTATGCAAAACTGAGAGAAACTTTCATGTGTTGCTTTCTTGTACCAAAAGGCAGGGAAGACTCAGGAGTAAGCAAAAGCATCTTGTACAGGTATTCACAAGAGAAGGCTAGTCTCTCAAAAGGTGTGGAAGTGATGGCCTGCCGTCATACACAGCTACTCTGGCCAGCACAGCTCAGCTAGAGCACAAGAGGGACTCTGACTGCCTTTCCAGTCAAGCTGCTTCCCTGGCAGCCTCTCAAGAAACTTGTGCTGAGGTAAACAGGACATCACCAAGATTTTCCGCTGCTACACAGACTCTGATAAGAGGCAGGGTATCTGTCTCAGTACATAAAAGGAGGAAGGCTTTTGCCACTAAGCAGTTTGCTAATATGTCAAGTGCCAGCTCATCTGAATCTTTTCTACAGTTTGGATATTAGAAGACCTATATGTTTTCTAAGCCTTCCAGAAGACATCAAGGTCATTTGATGCATCAAAGTCATCATTTCATGGATGCATCAAAGTAATTTCATGGAGGTTCACCACTGCAGTGGCACACATGATGTTCGCTGAAGGTGAGGGTGAAAATGACAGCCAGGGATGGTGTGCTAAATCCTTTTTCAACCTGGTGTGATTCACACAGCTAAAAACAAGAGCGTGTGATGTGTCAAAATCATTAGAGGCATCGGTGAAAGCAGAAGTAGGCACATAGACAATCTTTCTTGTAAAGGATCCCAAACTGCTTTACTCATAAATTAATTATAAAGCTAGAGGTAAAACACAGGATCAAGAAGAGATTTAACAATGAGATGGAACTTTATGGCTTGGTAGATAGAGCCCCTCTAGAACAACGGGCAATTTCAATGTCAAAGGTGGCCAGGATCAGAATAGTGCAAATAACAGAAAGAAGAAAACTCTGTATTGGTAGCCACTTTGGGCAGAACAGTTGGAAGGATGTTATTTGATAAAGAAGAAAATTCTGAACTAGTTGTGGAATTTTATAAGAAGCTAGTGAAAGTAACAAGAGGATTAAAATTGATGGAACTTGGCAGCCTACATTACTTTGAAGAGAAGACTTTGGTACCAAGACACTTAGATACTTTTCAAAAAGAAATACCTGCAGCACTGCATGCTTTCATTTAGCAAGAAATGGTGTAACCAGCTGCTGCCAAAGTTATAACATGAAGAAGGATGTGTATGGAAGGCACCAACAAGTAATAGGCTGGCTTTATGTTTTGGGGGTAATTGATTGACTATAGCATCCATGAATGAAATCTACAGATCTACACCCTACTGGAGAGGCTAAGAGAGGAGAAAATAATGAATGAAGAACTATTAAAGCAATTTATTGTAGACAGAACAAAAATAATCTCCGACAGATATGAGAAAAGTCTGATTTAAGTGAGGATACGAACCACACGATGAGTGGCTCAGAGGCAGCAGCTTCTGGTGTGAGACACAAACAAAGGCCAGAGCAAGCAGCTCTGATCCCACATCCTTCAGAAAGCATCTCCACTGTAGCTGTCTCTACCTAGGTGGGGTCCCACAGGGCCCAGCAGGATTCCCACACTGGCAGGGATCTGTCCTGCCACAGTTCTGGCAGACATGAGCTTAAAATTGCACAGGAGTTAAAGCAGAAAGGGCAAAGTGACAGTAACATAAAATGTAGCAGAATTATCTTTGGGTATTTCTTATAGTAATTAAAATTTCAAGAATAAAGTACGAGTCATTTATTTGCTACTGAGACCTGAAGATAAGAACACAAGCTGACAACAAATACAGTTGTGGGTGTTAATTACTGCTTATAATAGACACAAAGATTAGAGTCACTAACTGTACCAAGTGTAATTCTTTATTTAGTAATTTAATATTCTTCCCATCATCTCAATGCATTTTTATATGTCTGACCTTCTGTAGACTTCTCATTTTGTGATCCAGTTGAAAGAGCAAAGCTGGTTAATTTCTGGTGACATTTTGTGGCCATGTAGCTGCTGAAATGTATTTTTACACTTGGTTTTGTTTATAAATCCAAATTCTGTGAATGTCTGCCTAGCAATACAATCCTTAAGACAAGTGCCATTTCTGAAATGAGAGCCCCCTCCCTTCCAGGCAGTCCCTGAGTGCATCCTGTCTTTGAAGGCACAGTGGACACCTAAGAGCACCATGTAATATGTCTATGGAAAAGAACAGCTAGACCACACTATGCCCCCCTTCAAACATCATGTCTTCTACTCACTAGGCATATCATTCACTTACATTGTCTGTGACTGTGGAACAACCAAATCCTCTGTATACAGTGACATGAGGAGTCCTCATGATGCAGTCAAATTTTGTTTTGCCCAGATTGCAATATCAGGAAGTTCAATATCACAGGTTTTCAGTATATTGGAAATTCATCATAAAATAATGTTTATACTTTAACATAGGGAATGGTGCTTCCTCTTAATTATGAGATACCAAAAATAGGGGAGGGTGCTCATTCTGAAATGCTCTTTAAAAAGTTAGCAAAAAAATAAACCTTAAAAGCTTGTAAAAAAGCCACAGGGAATCATAGCTGCCACTTAAATTATATTAAAGAGCAATAAATTGAAACCAGTAAAAAAGAAATGTGTCCTTACAGGGTGCATCGTCAGCTTATGAAATTCACTGTAGCAGGAGGTCAGTGAAAAAAAGTTCATAGTTTGTTTTTTTCCGAAGTACTTTTTGGATCACTACCATGATGCTTCCAGTGCTGTGAGAAAAGGCTAATCAAACTTCATACTCCAAGGCACAAACTGTGTATGGGGGTCAGGAGAGAATGTCACCCTCATAGACAGCATATTAAGCATATTCTGCATTTTCTCTCTCGACCTTCGAAGAAGGCTAAAGATCTCTGCAGAACAGTTGCGTAAGCTCCAGTGGCAAATCCTACACAAACGCCTCTGGATTCCTTCCTCCCCAAGAGTGATTCTCCTCTGGCAGGTTTCAAAGCTCATAAAAGTGTAATTTTAGCTCTGAAAACTGTATTTACATAAGCATTGATGAATGATACAAGGTAAAGGTGAAGCAGACCTCTTGAGCCACAGAGATGGTCTCAGGAGAAGCTGAAGCAGGCACAATTTATTGGCAAATAAGAGATGCGACCTCCCATGAGTGCCATTGTACAATATCCCAGGTGGAAGACAAAGACGAGTTCATCTGGGCACAAGCCCTGGCTGTGAGAAGCATGAAAAGAGAGACACCCTCCTGTGTTTTTTCCCTCAGGAGTAGTAGTAAATCTCACAGAGGGCCTTATGTGGCTATTAATGCAGTTCTTTGAGCACTACTCAAATAAAAGAAGATGACAGTTAATCAAAGAGTCCCCCACCACATCCTGGGCATGACCAGCCCCTCTGGCGCTTGCTGCTATTCTTGTTGTGAGGAGGTGACAAATTAAAACCATGCTGTCCCTACTCTCCCCCATCCACCAACACTACCTCTGTTTTCCTCTCACAGCTGCATCACTGCCATGGGGGATCATCAGTCCATGATGTTTAAAGGAGCCTATGGGTCGTATGTCTTTTGAGGTGAATTCTGCTTCTCTAAGTTAAGCCATGGCTATCAGCCGTCTTTCCCAGAGATTCTGGGTACATTGCATGTGTTCATAAAGTCAAACTGGCTCTCACGCCCCAGCTCTTGCCTACAGCTGGATGGGCCACTGGGGCACAAGCTGTGGTCAGACAATTGAACATGGTCCGTGTGTGGTCCTCTTACTCCTTTCAGAAAAGAGAGTTTATAGAATGGAGGAAAGCTTTCTGGCAGAATGGTTTAGAGTACAAATCCCACAAATCTTCATACATACATCTTCCGAACTTATAGCCAGGTCAGCATGGGCTTTAAAGACTGCTGGATCAGGACCATTGTTTCTTTGTTCCTTTTGTCCAAGCTGTAGTTCTATTACAGCTATCGCACAGTTGAGACAGTTCTGTGATACTACAGTATGCTAGTTCCTAAGGATTCTTTTTCCTTTTCCTTTTGTAGCATTTATATTTCTCCTATGTTTGTAGCACACATAGGGAAAAACTAAAATTCCTTTGTTCTTCTGTCTCTATGCTGAAAGGCTGAAGAGGCCATGCTTCCCAGACCAACCACTCTGAGCTCATCCTTAATGGCAGGCAGGGGGTGGTTGCCTCCATGTCAGGGCTTGCTTTAAAAGAAAAAAGGGATTTTAATTCCAGCATTGGAAATGAAGAAGAGTTTCTATTAGCTCTCATATTAATAATTTAGAAAATACATGCCCAATCACTTGTGTTCTCTCGGTTCTTTCTGAACACAGCTGCAAACTGCATTAGGTGTTAGGGTGAATGGTATATTTCAGATGAGATATTTGTACTGAATTATTAGGGTAGTCTGTATTACAAAATTACTAATAAACATTGCTTCTGGCTCAATTTAGCCTGAACTCAGTGAACCTAGCCAGTGGTGAGAAATCAAAAACTCCGAAATACCTGATGAATGAATCTAACTAATCAAGAAACCCTGCAGGAAGTAGATGCCAGGATTAATGAGCCAGTGGTTTCACCATGCCATGCTGTTATTTCCTCACATAAATGCCCTCAGATGAGATTACCTTTGTCATGAAAAGGAGAAAAGGAAGGTTACATACTTTCAACTGACAGGTTAACTGCCATACCTCCATTACTGCAAGATACATTTTCATGTGCAGAGATTTTTATTCCGAAAAATGAAAATTTAAAGACCACAACACAAATTAAACCACATTTTTATTTCCAGGAGCAGGGATCATTGCTGCTAGTACAATAATATAATCCTGCTGCAATGTTATCTGATCCTTTGCCTTGTACAAACTTTCCTCTGATGTTAGTAATTGCTCAGTGAATGCAATCTCCAGCAGCGGGTAAGAGCAGATTCTGCCTTCCACAGAGATTTGAGGAGAGGAGGAGAGGAGAGAGAGAGTGTCAAAGCATTTCATCAAGAGAGCAAATGAAAGGTTCAGTGACATTATTGTTATGTATATTCCTTAGACATTAGGGGTGATGTTGTGTTTAGAGGGAAGTAAACCTATGTGGATATGTGCCGGTGTGGAAATGAATCCATATATAAAAACGTAAACCTCAGTCAACTTATATGCTGGGTGGAATTGCTCAAAGCTAAAATGCATCTTAAAATAAGCAAAGAAGCCTAGCTTGTAACAGCTCCAGTGCCTGGTGTTAGCTACTTAGTCAGTAGTAGGCTAATTGTTATTCAGCATTAATGTTCCCTCTCAATTTATATGGAATTCACTCATTTATTTTGATCACTTTATATGAACGAAGCAAAGCTGTTCATGTTGTTAGGTAGAACTGGTCAGTGCTATTTAATTTTTATCTCTTAACATCAGCATGAGTGAGATTTTTTGATAAAATCATTCACACACAACCTGTAACATGTATGAGTGAAATCTGAGGCCCCCTTCACTTCATCCATGTTAAATACATAAGAGCATCAGCTTAGATGTTTTATGTTGCAAAGCTTCAGCTGGTGCTAAGGGTATGTATAATTTCAAAAATCTCCAGGACTCAGAACAAGAAGATCTATTGCCATGGAAACAAATATTGTACCAAAGTTGGGTAGGATCAAAAAGCTTTGCTCATAACCAGCACAACAGTTGCATTACAATATGGAGGAAATGATGGATGTTTTAGAAATGAGTATTACACCAAAGGACCTTTGTAAGGACCCTTCCATGGAGCTTCAGCATTCAGCATCCAGCATCAAGAGCTGGCTCTTACAGGTTGCGTCTCAATCCCCTGCCCCCAGACAGAGAGAGCATATTCCTCTACCGTTAAAAAGCACATATTTTTTAAAGATCTTCCATAGCAGACTTTATGACGTTCCTACATCATAAAGCTGTCCTGCTTATAGCAATATAAAGCAACTGTAAAAATTACGCGCTTGTAAACAACCCTCCATACATTTGGAAGAAATAGAATTTTGCGCTCCTCGGCACATACATGGAGACTTCTTGTCTCCTTGGCAGGCCATGGCATGGGGAAGGCACCGCTGTACAACTGAGAATACCCAGGGACATCTAGATGGGCCAACGCTTCCCTTGGCACAGGCAAAGGCACCTGTGAGATAGAGAGGCTGCAGATGCATTGACCAGCCCTGCTCCATAGGCACCCTGTGGGGTAAGGAGGCTGGGGGTGATCTTGACCAGCCACGCTCCACAGGCACCCTTTGTGCCACCCTCTTTGATAGCTGACCCCTAAACTGATCCTGAATTTCAAACTCAGAGCTAAGCTTGGGTCCACAGGAGCAACTGCTGAGCCACACTTGGGAGCAGAGGGAGGGCTGGAAGGAGAGCCAGGTCATGGTGACTTCTTACCCCAGGCATCACCATGGTGTGGATTATGGTAGGGGACCTGTCTTGCCTTGCCTGGCCTACTCCAGGATAAGCATCCTGGGCTGTTTTAGCACCTCCACGAGCAGGCTCCTGCAGAAGGGCGCAGGGGTACTTCCTCAGGCGACCCCCAGTGGACTCACTCACGGCCTGTATCACCAATAATTTATTCTGCTTTTATTTCTCTTTTAAATTAGATATGCATAAGTAATATGCACTTTGGAGCAGGCAAGGACCCTTCTGCGGGTGCCTATGGAGCCGGGCACTCTCAGGTGTGTAATTAAGAGGTGTGTAATTGATGTACAAGGAGAAGAGATCTCAGTGCATCGCATTAAAAAGAAGCAAAGGGCGAGGGGGGGAAGAAACAAAGAAAAAAACCCAAACCGTGCTGTACGGTGGCCACCGAAGCCCCCCACTCTTTTCTCCCTCGTGTCGAAGTTTACACGGGTGTAAACCGAGGGGTTCCTTTTCCGTGGGGCTCGCTCCCCAGCAGCTGCTCACTCATTTCAGAAACGGCAGAAGGGTCCGCGGCTGAGCGCTCTCCGCTCCCGCGGCAGCCCCTTCCCGCCTCCCGCTGCTCCCCACTCTCGCCCCTGCCCTTGCTTCGCTGCTCAGCTCGCAGTTTAAAGACAGACCACGCAGAAAGATTAACAAAAGTTTATTAGTCATGAAGTATTAAAATCGTGATAAATGAAAGGCTTCAATGCAAAGTTCAAGCAAGCAAACTATCCCCAAACTTGAGACAAAGGACTTGGTGAATCCTACAGAAGGAAGTCCTGTCTTTTTTTTTTTTTTTATGTTTTTTGCCTGCGGTTCAAGACACCTCTCATATCTCACACATCACATCAAAATCTATATTTTTTCATATCACTTACTGAAAATGATTTTATTTATCCATTCACATTAACTTGATATAAACGTGTCCGGAAAAGTCAAGTAATATGTTTTATATTAGATCAAACATTTAAGAAACCCAAAATTCAATAAATAAGCACAGACAATAAGTTAAAACATATCACGAATCGACCAGTATGTAACGAGAATGCTTTATCTACACAAAACATCCTATTTCACATCGTATGATCATTCCTCCAGCGGTCCTGCCCTGCAGCGGGGCGACCGGCACATGCAGGCGGGCAGGCCGCGGAACCGAACCGGGCCGGGCCTAAGCGGGCCGGGCGGGGCGGGGGCCGCGGCGGTGCCTCCGCCGGCGGCAGCGGAAGATGCAGGAGGGAGAATAGCAGCAAAACGTAAATAAATGCGTAAATAAAGGTGGGTCGGATCGGCAACTCAACTGTCACGGAACCAAAGATCCGGAAAAGGGAAGTGCTCTTGATTTTTTTTTGCCTTTTTTTTTTTTTTTTCCCTATTTTCCTCCCCCGCGTGCTTTACTTTTAGAAAAAGAAAACTTTTTTTTTTTTTTCTTCCCTTTTTCTCCATCTCTCTCGCTTGTAAATGCTTTATCAAAATGGATCTGATTCTCTCTGGGGTCTCTGTGCTCCTCGCACCCGCCCGGCCGCCCCCATAGACGGCGCCGGCGGCAGATCCTGCTCTTGAATAAAGCATAAAAACTAAGAAAACAAAACCAAACAAAGCATTTCTTTGCAGAGCCGGTGCGGGGCCGGCGGGAGCGCCCGGTCGTGGCGCGGCAGGAGGGAGCAAGGGAAACAGGGAGAGAATCAGAGCCCGGGAGTCTCCGTGGTGCTCCCGCCGCCGCTGGAGGGGAGGCGGCCGCCGGGTGCGGGGGCGCGCAGGGGACGCGCGGGGGGTTCGCAGGTGCTGAGGGATGAGGGGTTGGGGGTGTTTCTGGGCCCACAAACCAGCCCGTTGGCGTCTGGTTTCAGATCCTGAGTCGACTCCCTGGTAAGTCAGGTGGGGGAAGGCGGGGGTCGGGCGGGGACGGGCGGGCGACGCGAGGGTGCAGGGCCAGGCGGCGGCGGCGGTGGCAGCGGGGGACGTGGCGGCGGCCATTAGGTGAAGCTCATGGAGACTGTGTGCTCTAGTGCTTTGCGTCGGAGGGAGGCGATGCTGGTTCCCCGCCACACGTCGCTGCTGTCCGGAGAGCTGCAGAGCTGGGGCGAGCCGGTCACGTTGCTGGGCCCAGGCAGGGAGGCGGGCACCATGCCGGGGAAGGCGGGCTGGTAGAGGTGCGACTGCAGCCCGGCCCCGTTGGAGCCCGCTAGGCTGTTGGAGAGGCCCATGGAGTTGGGCGGCGGCCCCGCCGCCAGGCTGCACTGGGAAAGGGACTGCGCCATGGCCTGCTGCCGGCCGAGCGCCGGCGGCAGCGGCAGCTGCGACACGCCCGGCATGGCGGCGGCGGCCCAGCGGGTGTCGTTGGCATGGAAGGAGCAGAGGCTGTCGCCCATAGCGGCAGCGGCGGCGGCGGCAGCTGAGGGGAACTGCGGCAGCCCCGGCGTCGGCAGCAGCGTGCCCGGGGCGCGGAAGACGTTGGTGGTCTTCTTGCGCTTCTTCCACTTGGCCCGCCGGTTCTGGAACCAGACCTGCGGGCGACGGGCAGCGACACACAGTTAGTTACGCCAGCCAGCCAGCCCGGGCGCGGCTCGGTGCAGCGGGACCCGCCACCCGCCCCGGACCCTACCCCGAGGCTCCCCCTTCTCCCCCTCCGGCCTTTGCCTCTCCCACAGCCGCTTTTCACATCCGCAGCCCTACGCGTGTCCCCGTCACCGGTTAATGATACTGTCGGAACTTTTTATAGCGAAACCGATCGATGCGTCAGTCCCAGGACTGAGCTGCCTGCGGCCTCCCTCCCTCGGGGAGCGGGTCCAGGAGAGGAGCCAGGACTCCCCCCGGAAAAAATATATGAAAAATAACAGTTACACAAACAAAATAAATGAGCGGCCCACCGCGCTTGCCCTTGGCGTGGAAGCGCTTCCGAGCCGCCACCGGAGCAGAGCCCAGTGCAGCGTGGCGGGGAGCCGTGGCCCGGGCCGGGTCCTGATGCAGGAACCCATCCAGTCAAACCGCCCGTGTTCGGAGCTTTTCTATAAAAACAAAACCAGAAGCCCCCCAGAAGATATTATCGGTGCTCGGGAGGTGGTGCCGCCCCGGTGGCTGAGTGGGTCTCGCCGCCCCACCGTCGAAATCACAGGGGAAATTGCGAGGGAGGAAAAAGCGGGTCCACTCGGAATTCGGAGGATCGCTGCTGCCAGAGATGCTGGAGCCGCGGTTTTGTGCTACATACATACCCAGACAGAGGACGACGGGCGCACATTAGCGGGAATGAACAGCCGTTAGGGAACTAAGTGTTACATCGAAAAATCCGTTCAATTATCTTTTAGGGTTAATAGTTAAATTGCGGCTACAAAATCTTTTATGTTTCATGGTTTACTGGTAGTGTAAAGAATCTCCATCAGGTCTGATCTCCTCAGCTCATAGCTACGCTGCATATGCTTTTAAAATGTGAATGTTTCCAGCTGAAAACTGGTGCATGACAGATTAAAACGCAAGGAAAACCTGGGGGAGATGTTGAAAATGCACACATGACAACTCTAGAAATATATTAACCACGAGCGTTTGGCAACTTTGGGCTCCTTTTGAGATGCAGCTAGCCCCTGAAAATTATTAATACAACAGTGAGAATCTAATGGAGGTTGGAATCTAAAAATCTGCCTTGATGATGTCTGCTGTTACAGTAATATAGACATACTGTAAATGTATTTTAAAATATATAGCCCATTTAATTCCCCAGCTATAAATGGGTTAGAGAGAAAGGGAGAGAGAAGGGGAGACAATATCACTTTTGTTTTTCTTCTTTTTTTTTTTTTTTTCTTTCATGAGCCGAAGCTTTATGAAGATCTCATTGGAATCTGGCGGATGATTAATGTGAAGATTTGGTAGGAAATCTGGAGAGCTGTATTAAAGCTCAGATCTCAGGTTCATTTCGATCAGTCAGCCGTGAACTCTGGGCCGAATTCATTACACTTTGATAGTGCTGGAAGAGGAAGAAAATGCAATTTCTCATTCCATTAGAAAACTAGAAAATACTTTCAGCTTGTCCCCTATTAAGATGTGGCAGGTGACGGGACCATTGTGGGGGACACGGTCGATGGAATTACAGCACATTATTTTTGTTCGTGTAAAATATTGAAAGGCAAGCCTGACTGTGCAGAAGTTATTTCACTGATTTGGTTTTTATGTAAATAAAATATTGAAAGTTAATTAATCCGTGCTAGAGACTAATGATTATGCTTATTATATTGCATTTGATCGTGTAATTTGCATGATTCTCGCATTGCTGCTTAATAAGCCATTCCAGGTTATAAATAATTCTGAAATTGGTTTCTAATAATGGCATGCTATAAAAAGAATGGTTTTATTACAGCAGCCTGAAAAGCAGAGCAATATCAGACGTGGAATTGGACTCCTGTTTAAGCACCAGCCGCTTTAATAATTATTTAAGTGTATCATATACATTAAATACAGATCTAAAATGAGGAAAGTGGTGATTTATCCTAGCATCTAAAACCCTTAAAAACATATACAGCCGCTATAAATTAACTATTTGGAGCATTCCTTAATCATTGTGGAGCCCACATGCTGCAAGGAAAGTGTAGGCAATCTGTTAACTATAAAGAAAACTCTAAAGTACTCGCATAAGAACATAAACCAATTACTATTTAATTTAAATTTGGTCAAGGAGCGGTGATACATCGGATTGTGAAGTAAATACATTAAATAAATTGTTTTGCCTTAGATTACATAATGTTAATCATTTTGAAGTGTTAATTAAGAAGGTTATGTTGATCTGATTACTTTTTAAACTACAGAACATTATTGTAAAAAATATTTAAATTACCGCTCTATTAAACTGTTTTTATCAGCAGTCTCGAGCTATTAGCATTGGTTTAAGATTATGCCGAGGCCATTAAAATACTTTGTCTTTCTTCCAACGAATTCCTTTGATGTGCTGTTAGAAAATAACTATTTCCATTTTATATTTTATATTTTACTTCATTTACCACACTCCTAATATTGAAATTGGTATCATTAACCTTTGGAAACCCAATAAAGTTTAATAGACCTCGTTTTCTTTTTTCATAGAGTCAGTTGTCCAATTATGTTTTATTTGTGAATCTAATTTCTTTCTTAATTTAAACTAATTGTGGTCCTGTGTAGGCTGAGTCAAATTGTTCTACTTTTGAAAACCAAACGTGCTTTTTTTGTCACATTGAAGAGCAGAGTCTGTTTCCGTTCATAAAAAAACGTTCATTTAGGGATTTCTTTTGACGTGTCTTTATTTAGCTGAGGAACCTAACCTGGCTGAGAGGAATTCTGAACACCGGCTGCAGTGAAGTGCGGCGGCATTTCCCATGCACTGTGCTGAACTGGGATGCACATCCCACAAGTGCTTCTATTGTGCAGGATTTCATTCCGTGGAAGGGACTCGCCCAAAAAGTCGATAAAATACCGTTTTACACGCAACAGCTGTATTGGAGCAGCCTCGCGATTTACATTTGCCTAAAGAGTTTCTTACATGCCGACGTGCAAATGCATGTATGTCTGTGTGCACATGTGCGCATATATATATATGTACTTTAGAGAGCAAAGTACACGCTACATGTTAAAGTTCCTCGCTACCTCTCCTGTCTCTTGGCATTAGAAAAGTGGCAGTCCGGGGAAACCGCGAGTCCAGCTAGAGCTGCCTTTGGCCGAAGAGCCTTTTCATCAGCCTGTGAGCCTCCCCTCGCTCCCCAGGCGGACTCTCCCGCCGGCAGGCTCCAGGGGACCCCCGTTCCGGGCTGCGACGTGGCCGCCCGGCTGTCAGTACCATGGACAGCGGCCTTGTCGTCGGGACGCGGGGGAACAGCCCCATGGCCCTGTACGCCGCCGCCGCCGCCGGGAAGAGGGGAGATTTGCCGGCGATATGGGATCGCCTCTTAGCGCCGCGCTGAGACTCCCTCCCCGGCTGCGCCTTCCCGGGCTCTTTCCTGCCGCGAGTTGGGCCGTGGAGCCCAATTGGGGGAAGATCCGCCCGAGTCCTACTAGGGACCACCGAGCTGCGGGCGGCTAGGGGACAAGGGGATACCCCGAAAGGACATTTTTGTGGAAAGGGGGGCGGGGATGTCCGATTTCAGTGCTTCCTGAATGATCTGTTGCGTTAGGGCTGGGTTTGCGCCCCCTCAGTCGGGCTGAGATTCGGGGACACCCGCCGCCCTCCCCGTTGTGACTGGCCTCTGGCCTCGCCGCCGGCCGGCCCTGCTGCCTTCGGTGCGATTGGGGAAGGGGCCGGCAGGGAGGGAAGTGCGCGGGGATCGCTGCTCATACCTGCACCCGGGACTCAGTGAGGCCGATGCGCAAGGCCAGCTCTTCCCTCATGAAGATGTCCGGGTAGTGGGTCTTGGCGAAGCTTCTCTCCAGCTCGTTCAGCTGTGCCGGAGTGAAGCGGGTGCGGTGCCGCTTCTGCTTCTGCTGCCCCTGTTGCTGACCAGCCTGGCTGGGGTTCTGGCCACCCTGCTGGCCTTGCTGCTTGTCGGGGTCTTTGGCGCTGACGGCTAAGGAGCTGGGGTTGGATCCCACCGTGGTGATGTCCTCCCCCGGTAGCAGGGTGGTCCCTTCTACCGTGTCCGAGTTGGGAGCCATGTCTCCCGGGTGTCCCCCCGGATCCGAGCCCCCTACGCCCAGCCGACACTTCACCGCCTCCCGGTGTCCCAGCAGCTCGGCTGCATCTTTCATCCCTGCGGAAGCAAAGGAGCTGCGGTCACTCCCCTGCAGTCAGACACGCATCCATCAGAGCTGCTTTCCAGCGCACCGAGCCGGTGAGGGGCACCCAGCCATCGCCACCGTGTCCCCCCGCCGCCCCACGACCGCCCGCAAGCCCCGCAGCCCGGCTGGGCTCGGCTCCACGGCGCGCAATGTCCTTGGGCCGGCGCAACCGGGGCGCGGAGAGAAAACTTTACACCGAGCAGCTCCTCGTCCTGCTTAAATAATCAGCTCTCTGCCGGGCCTTCCCTTGCGAGACCAAGGGAGGGGAAAGGAGGGGGGACAAGTTTTGTCGGGTTCAGCCGGCTTTTCCCAGAAGAGCTGGTAAAAGAAAGAGATGGAGAGAAAGAAAGAAAGAGGGAACGCTCGAACTGCCCTGCTTTACCTCCCTAACAGATGTGTGGGGACCTCGGGCACCCTGGCCGATCTTTCCTCCGTTCCTCTAAGCAAACTAATGAATAACCATAAAGAGCCAGATACAGATATATCTCTTTTTTTAAGGAAAAGAAGGAAAGGGGAAAGCGAGCAGGCGAGCAGAAAAAGGCCACCCAGAACTCCTTCGTAAATACCATCGAGCTAATCCGTCCTAAAATAATAATCATCATCATCATCATCATGATAATAACGTGTAGGTATGTATATAAAAACAGGGGAGAGGGAAATTAAATGATCCACAACTAGCTGTAGATCTACACACTCCTTCTCTTTTTTTTTCCTTTTTTTTTTTTTTTATGTTAAATCAAATTAAACTTCAATACAGTACAATTACTTTTAAAGGAATTAGCCCATTTAGATCGCATTAAGGTAAAATAAAGAACAAATTGTCAATTTCCTGCTCCGGCTTCTTCCCCGCTCTCTGCCGCCGGCGGTACAGCCGCCGCGGGGCGGGGGGGTGCTGGGGGAAACTCACCGAGACGGGCGTCCAGGAGGTCGGCGTGAGACAGCATCGCGCACCGCTCCAGGGCGAAGGCTGTTCCCCCCCAAATTTTAGCGGCCTTAAGTTATTTAAAATAGATATAAGATATGAGATATATATATATATATATATATAGATCCCCTAAATGAAAGAAAATTCGGTGTGTGGTTAAAAAGGGGGTCTCTTGCATTATAATGTCCTTTAGAGAGACGGGGAGGTGCTTAACACTTCAATGAACCCGTGAGCAGCTCGGCGCGGGGACCAATCAGGAGGGCAGCCTGCAAATGTCAGCGTCCGGAGCGCCCCGCTCCGCCCGCCCGCCGCCCTCCCGCCGCCCCGGCCTCCCGCCGCCCAGGCCCGGCCCGCGCTGCGCCGCCGCTCCCTTCCCTGATCCGCTCGCCCTCGCCGCCCTCCTTACCCCTCTCCCCTTGTCTTCCAAATGCACATTTGCCACCCTTCTCCCGCTCCAGATCACCCCTTACTTTTTGTGGTTCTGTTCTTCTCTTTTTTTTTTTTTTTTTATTTCT